>VZUI01018097.1:0-12958 GCA_013401135.1 Cettia cetti
GGATGGATGGATGGATGGATGGATGGATGGATGGATGGATGGATGGATGGATGGATGGATGGATGGATGGATGGATGTGTGCCACAAATTGTTCCTGCTTCTTCCAGCTATGGAAGAAGCATGTTATACTTTTTAGAATAAATATTATAATTTCTATAATATTTGTCTTGGCCAAATAAATCAAACTTATTCTCCTAAAACAACACTAAGATTTCTATAAGTTACCAAACTGCCTGGAGGAGAATAACCTTGTAGTTACATTGTCACTAAATAAAGGAGAGATCCAGGCCATATTTCTGAGCTTTGGTACATGATAATACTCTACACCGTTCAAGTGTAAATACATTCTGTGGCATGTTTTTGTCATAGGCCAGAGAGTCCTGCCACAGAAAATTCTGGACACAAGTAGGATTGATACATAGAACAGGAACTAGCCTGGTCTGGGAGATTGTAGAGTTCAGGTGCAATCCCTGTCATTAGATGATGACTAAATTGAAAAGAGTCCCCGGGGTTTTTTAACTAGATTTAATTTATTTAACTAGATATAAACTATCACTATCCCACTGAGAAGCAAAAGGCAGGTCAGCTCATTCATTTACCAGACATCATGTGGGATCTTATTCTCCCAAGAGATCCTTAGATATCATTTAGTTCTGCAGCATTCCTGCTGGGCTGACTGTCTTCTAGTACTTCAGTTTGCTCCAGCTGGACACACCCTGTAGAAATTATATGGTTATGACAGGACCTCCTTTTGGCTGTTCTCATAAATACCAGTGAGAACAGGAAAAATTAGGAACTTGTTAATGATCAGCGTTGCTTTATATAATCCACGGAAGTAATGTCTGGGAATCTGACATTATCAGACACATTAGTAGCAATTACAAAACCCAAAAGAAAGAGCATGTGAAAGAGTGACAGCTAGCCAGTGAATCATAGGAAATTAGATTTTGTACATTCTTCTGCCCATATAATTATTCATTTCATAGTCTTTATGAGTAAAAGTAGCCCTTCTTTCTATGTCATGACCCTACAGCACTTTGGGGACATACTGCTACATGGAACACTTAGTCATGAAGAACTGAGATGAATGTGGCAAAAAATAGATCAAGTGGGCAGCTTGCTCTAAATTAAATATGGGATTGCAGCCTATATGTGCTCCCCAAAATTGTTCTGAAGTTTTCCATACTGATTCTTTCTAATCAACACAGCTTACAGGCTGAACCCATCTAGTGAGTTGATGCTGCAGATACCAGTGAATTCTGTCTGCACTCATTCTTCATTGCCGCCCTAAGAGCTGGTCCTGACCTGGATTCTGCCACCATCTATAATACCTGGATAATCATGACAGCATTGTGAAATTTATTAGAAGATAGCTCAGCATCAAAAGAGAAAGTATGTGAAGACCACAGAAGAGGGCTCCTCCTTCAGAAAAGGAAACATTTGATAACATATATAAAAGCAGCATTGCACATTACACAAAATGCTTATTTCATGCTTATAATGTAGAGAAAGAGACTTCATTCCCTACAAATGCCTGTTGCTGTTCTCTGCCTATGGAGGGAGGCTCAGTGCCCAGCTCAGATCATGGCTCATAGTTTAATTCAGGTTGGAGGGGTCTCAGGAGATCATCTAGTCCAACATTTTGCTCAAAGGAGACACAGCTCTGAAATAAAAACAACCCAACAGAAGAGTCTATCCCACAGTTTGCACAGCCTTCCCCTAAATGCTGACTTTTGTAGATGCTCAGATTTGGTCAAATGTGTAAAAACATATGCACTCTGAAAGCCTTGTCTACACAAGAAAGTGTAATGTAACCAAAATCTCTGTGATTTTACTTACTGTAGTCTAAGTGTTATTATATTTAGTTTGGTATGATTTATGAAAATTATGCTCACAACTGTAAAATTGAAACTTCTGTTTACTAGCTTGTACACAGAAAACTTTACTTAAATTTTGGTTAATAAATTGATTTAATCAAACTTGCAGAAAAACATGACACTTTTATGTCGACCTATGCCAGATCAGTCTCACATGATTTACCATAAAGTAATTGAATTTACAACACTTTTTTTCCATGAGGTCTGCCCTGGGCAAATCTTTGCTCTGCAGTAATCATGAAGTAGCTTAAGCCTGCAGTGTCAGAGTCATTAGTTATATTGCATTGGCCACAGGGCATGAGAGGAAATATGGACAGATAATGTATGATAATTAAGGCAGTGCAAATTCATGCCCTAGGCTATTCAAAGCTTTTCCATGTATAGGTCCTTTAAACTGCTCAGGGCTGCTTTCTAGGTAAGCCAGCAGCCTGTGCCATGTGCACACAAAGACAGCCGGGACTTGTGAAGTGAATTGTGAATTAGCAAAATTTCAGCCTGGTTATTTAAACTGTTGGAAGACTCCATTAAGAGTGTGCTTTCAGAATAAGGGAAATTCTGATTTGATTTAGTAACACCTCCTCTTCTCCATATTTCTTTTTTAAGTAGGACTTTAAGACAGTTTACCTCTTGCACACTAGAAGTGTGACCAAAATGTGCTCACATGTTCACAAGTCTGGGCTATGGGGTTGCCGTCCTGCAGGCACTGGAGAAGATGCTGAAGATTCTGCAAAGCAAATGAAGCTGAGGTAGTGGCAGGTGTGCCTCTGGACATGCAATGTCTCTGCACAGGCCGGAGCCGAAATACCTGCCTCCCCCTGCCAGCACCTACTTTGCTCAGGCTGAGCAAGAAGCAGGCTGTTGGCTGAATGAATGCATTATGGCCCTCTGAGGCAACTCCAGCATGACAGATGCATAGGCTGCATGTATGTTGTACCCATGGTAGAACAGAACATGCTGTACGTGCAGCAAACCCGTATTAGCCAAGAACCACAGAACTCGGCTGTGCGAGTAAGACATCTGGTCCTGGCAGCAGAGGAGGGAGAAGAGGGATTTCATCACTGAAAGAAGCATAAATAAGCTGTAAATAAGCTAACTCACTGCATAGCACATCCTTTTGTGGCCAGATGAGCATTACTGTGGCTTCTCTGCCTGCTGGCATTGGCATATCAATGTGTTATCACAGGGGGAAAGAGTGTGAAGCTACAGTGCCATGTGCTGCGTGCAGCTGTAAAGGTGCATGGTATTCCCTCTCGGACCACTGGAAGCAGTTTACTCTTTTCCATGATCACAGGCAGCTTCCAGATCCACTAATTTCAATTTTTATAATTATTACTCTTTATTTCTAGTAATAATTATTTGATGGTCATTTGGCTTACACACAGTCCCAGTTCTAAAGCACATGCTGTAATGAATTGGATTCATCCCATGGAGAATGGATCCCCTGCCCACCCCCAGCAGGGTGTACTCCCTGGGCAGCCTGACAGGTCTCACATGGGTGTCTTTACCTGTTGGGGAGGCCATGTTGTCCTCAGCTGCCAGCTCGGTTCCTCTCTTGCTTTGTCACTGCTCTGATTGCTTCTTATGTTCTTAATTAAATTAAAGGAGTGAGAGGTTCTGGCCAAATTAATCATGGCTGGGAATCAACGTTCATATTTCTCTTGCAGCTTTGAAGGCTGTCTAATCTCTCCTGTTACCACTATAATATCTGAGATGTGATGAGGGCTTTGTAAGTGCACAGATTAGACAGATTGCAAAGTTAATGGGGACATATGGGTGTTTTTTCTCAGCCATTATTCTCTCTGTAATTGTGGTGGAAAGAATCTGTCAGCAGAAATGCACTACTCAGTAATACATTGCTGTAGCATGTTGGTAAATGTTGGGGAGAGTGCTGGTCTCTGCGAGTGTGTTCTGCACTCCATACCCTTTGTTTGTTTTGTTTTTTCTTAAACAACTAACCAGTGAAGAAGTAATTTCGAAATATATCTGGCATTGACTTCAGCTTGCCAAGAACTGTGGGAAGTTTTCTGATCAACTCAGTGTTGAAAAAAAAAAAAAAATCCTGTGGGCTTCTTTCTGTGAATTTTGGATGATACCCTATGTATTAACAAGCAAAGCCCCAGGAAACTCAGCATCATTGCACAGGACACCTGCATCCTTTTGTTTTTCAGCCACTTCCTCAAATCTGATTTGTTACTTCTCTATTTAAATCAGCAGAGCCAGGCAGGTAGAAAGCTAAAATCTTAACCACCCATAGCAATCACACACATTTCATAAGATTAGGCAGGAAACACTTCATAAATTCCAGTAGTTAACACTTGTTTTAATTGAATTGCTCCTAAAGCTTGAGTGGAACTGGTATTTCTCTGCTCTGAACATTGCTTTTCCCAAAACAGCTGCATAACAACAAACAGATGTTTTCCAAGAGAGATAAGGCCACATTTCCAGTATTGGTAAAGTGATGCCTCAGTTTTGTACATTTATCATGTACTTCTGCATCTAAAATAGTTGGAAAAAGCCTTTGGTTTGATTCGTGTACATTGAATCCCTTGGCAATAACAGAAGTTTAAAAAGATCGTGCAATTAGCTCAAGTTTAGTTTATATTAAATAATTTTATCTTGATTTGTCTTCTTTACCACAGGCAGAAGAAGTCATCATGATGCAGGGACACATGTTTTTCTAAGAAAAGCAGAAAAGGAGCTTATGGATCATTCCTTAGATCTCTTTAGGCTGCAAAGCATGCTATGCTGCAGGACTGAATCCTAGCAGAGCAGCTTTTACCTAGTAGTATGAGGTAAACTGCTAAAATAACTTGCCCAGGAATATTGTGCTTTAGAAGACTTGTATCTAGACTGATGATAAATAGTCCATATTGATTTAGAAATAGGTGAGGCATGCAAGATGCTCCCACCTTTATACCTGTCACCATAGAGATTTTATGCTTTGCATCCTCACCTGCTTCAGCACCAGGTCAGCCAGGTTAATGCAAACCGTGCTCATCGAAGCTTATTCAGGTAAAATATTTGAGTAGCATTATCTGGGCAAATATCAATCTCAGTCATTTTTATGACCCTAACTGTGGAGACAACAGCAGCAGCCAACAGCCAGGGTTATTTACTTCTTCGAGAGTTACAAGTCCATCAGAAAGCACTGTCTGTCTTTGTCCTGATACAAGTAGACTGCAATCCAGCTGGCATCATCCTGTGCTGCTGCTGCCAAACTTCTGAGAGGGAGGGGCTGCATATTTTAAAAACCTTGTCTGCACATGTCAGTTTATTTAGTATATGTTAAGTCATTTATTTTAATCAAATAGATCAATTAAACTCTTGAGAGTTTATTCAGGCACACCTGTTTTGATTTTTCTTTTAAGTTTATGTTATTTGGAATTAAAGCCAAAAAAGCCATTCTTACACCACAGTAAGTCTGTTCAAGAGTAGAAGAGGCTTCCTCCATGGATTGTCCTATTATTATTATATTCATGCAGTAAAATTCAGACAGTAAAATTCAAACAAGCCTCAACTTATTGCAGACAGGAACATACAAATGCTAAAATGCTAGAAGGAGTAGTCTTACATTACTTACATAAGAGCAGAATACTCTGGAAAAGTAGGTTCCAACCCACAACTCTGAGTCCTCAAAAACTGGCTGTTTTCAGGGGAGATGAGTTAAAAGGAGACTAGCAGCAGAACTGAGTTTGTTACTTCTGTACATTTTTGTAGCTTCCACCCATGAGCTAATTGCAAACCGAAGAGAACTGAAGAGGTTTTTTCCCAGCTCTAATGCCTATAAGGTCACTGTTGAATTTCTTCGTGTTAAATTCAGCACTATTGTTGCTTTAGTATTAGCAGAAAGGTAAGAAATTCTCCACTTAAGGAACTCTGAAGCCCAGTGAAAAGCATTCCCATTTAACGTACCTCTGTTAAAAATATGAGTCCTCAGAAATTGTTTTCCACTTAAAGTTCTGAGTATGTTTGTTAATTCCATACAGATTCTGTACATATAAATGCTCAATGAAACCAGGTTTCCTCCAATGGAATTCTAAAATTTCAAGACCATTTTATAAAACTGTGTTAAATGTTACAAGGATGTGTCAACTAGCATTATTCAATGTGGAATAATGGCCAGTTAGATAGGTTAAGTTGTAGCACCATTACAATGGTCCTAGAGTTTGAATAAAATTTCAATTACCATTTGACTGATCCCCAAATGCCACAAATATAAAATGGATTCTAGGCAGATCTTGATTGTATGCCTGCTGAGATATCCTCTTTGAAAAGCAACCTCTTTTTTCGACCAGGTGTCATATAATTGTTATATATATATTTTTTTTTACCAACCATGTAACTTATGGGGGTTCCTTTGGACCATAGGTCCTTGCTCAAGACATGGTCCTGTGAAATGTTTTGAAAGTTTCATCAAAATGAGAAATTTATATCTACAGCTTCCCTCTCTTCTGCTCTCTCTGCTGTTGCAGTTTGACTGTATTTGTTCCCAGAAAAGACATGGTAGCTAACTTTATCACTTACTGTTTTCTATCCTTCTTGCTTTTCTCCTGCCTTCCTTTTCATGGTGTCATCCTCCAATCCACCAGACTCTCCCATGTCCCAGAGAGTTCCTGCTGGTCCATAAAATGTTTTGTGTTAATTCAGTGAATGCTCAAGTCCATGCTCACTTGCATAAATAGCTTTTTCATCATTCTTTTAGACCAGAGTTTAGATATTAGGTAGGGGTCAACAGAAGGGACTTGAGGGTGAACTACCTCCATTCCTATCAACCCTCTGCCTTGTGCACTCTGCTCCTTGTCCTGAGGTAGTTCCCAAACTATGGTCCAGAGTCACCCCCAATATTCAGGCAAACACAAGCACCACAACCATGTCAAAAATATGGAGGTGAATAATGAGTTTGAGGCTTTCTCAATCTGTTCTCTTAAACCCCAACCAAACTTAATCTTTCCTTCTAAATTTATTGTGGCAATCAAATCTTTCATTTCATCTCTTCTCCCTGACAAGTCTGTCTTACTTCACTTGTTTGAGATACCAGAACTGAAAGCAGGTGGTTGCTACAACATGTTTTGGAGTGGTTCAGAGCACTTTACATCCTCTATCTGAATGTACTGTGCAATGATGAAAATTTGAGTCTGTGCTGTTCTTAAACCTTGAATCAGTTCTATCTGTAAGCTCAAAGAGGATTCTCTTCATTTTCTCCTAGACCAACACAGGACTTAATGAATTCAAGATGCGTATATTCTAAGTCAGCAGGGACACTAGGATAATGAGAATTACCTAATTGACACATACCACCACCCACACACTTCATAAAATTCGGTCTCAAAAATTTACTAGTATTCCATTCAGAAGCAGGCTTTTCCCCAGTGTAGCTCCATGTAAAACTGCTACACGTTTCTGGTCCAGTTTTGCATAGCTATGGGTCCAGTCTTGTGAGGTACTAAGCCTATACATATACTGGAGGAGGCAGTGATCTCTGCTTGCATCTACAGGTCTAAATTCGACGTGCATTTTGCCTGAGGAAGGACTATTATTTTTTATTTTACTTGTCTTAATAAAAATCCTTTGAAGTGCTAATTATCCTTCTGCTGCCACTTGTTGGTATGTGCAGCATGTACTGTGATATTTCTGTCTTATCTGTTTACTATTTTCTAGTGAGTGGCTTACTATGAGCAATTCATTCCTTCATTTGCTCTTTTACCTTCTTGTAACAACATTTGAGTTCAGGGTGGAAACTTCCACTTCTCTGCTGGAAGAGATCAGACAGTTGACAGAATTTTTGCCAAGGTATACAGAATTTCTACATGGGCATTTTCTACCTACTTGGCTATTTGTAGCCCATTTGGTCCTCTCATACTTTTGTCAAGATATGATCAGTACTTTCAGAAATGTTGCCTTTTTTTTTAGATTTGATGTTGAGAGCAGGTTTCAACCCACCCCCCCCCTTCCCCCAATTCTGTTAGCTGAGCTAATATGCCAGAGTGCAGCATGTTTTAGCAACTGTCTTATGCACTTCATTAAGTGTAAATGTAACAAGCATCTCAGTGTTCTCCATAATGAAAGGATTCTTTGAGTGTTAAATACTCCTTTGGTTGTTTTTAATCAAGCTTAATATGTGTGAAATTTGTGGGAACGACAGTCCCATAGACTAATAGCAACAACAGGTACAGCCAGAAATCCCAACTTGCATAGCATATGCATAACATACCATCATTTTCCTTACCCCTTGGCCTGCTGAGAAGACCTTGTTGATCAATTTTGTTCTCATGGACATTCAATTAGAGTACTCCCTGTTGTCTTTCAGCAATGATATCCACAGGCAGCTTTTTGACATCGCACTTAAGGAGAAGGTGTAAATGTGTAAATACTACTTGGTTTCCTTATGCAATTTAATTCACTGTGGAGCCCTGTCTGCACTTTCACAGGCAAAATGGCAAGATGGGCAAGACCTTTTCACAGTTGGACAGTACCATGTGAGCCATCCCCAAGTATTCCTTTCTGGGGGGGACTAACTTGTCAGTTAGATAATCAGATTTTAGCAAAAATCTCCCGGCTAGGGTTATCTTGAAGCAAAGACACAGAGCAAGTAGGACAGGTTTATAAGTTTTTTCAACTTCACTTAAAACAATAGGCTTGAGGTGTTATTTGCCTGTTCATTTCAAAGGGTTGTTAACTAGATGGCCAGTGCTGATAAATGTCATCACACTATGTCCTTTTTACAGTATGTTCCAGATCAAAAACCTGGACTGAGCACATGTACTCTTCTTGTGTTGCCTGCTTACAGAGCAATTATATCCTGGGCACATTTTAGCCACTGCAGAGCCAGGCAAACCCATCTTAAGCTGCCTGTCCCAGAGGAATTTGATTCAGGTTGACTTGGGAGCACTCAAAAAGCATGGAAAAGGTGAAGAAAAGGAGGATGGGGAAACCTAGGAAACTCCAGCAGAGAGGAATACAGGCTGGAACATCCAGCAGTTTTTCCTGTGATGTGATCCAGGCTCAGTGTTCCCCTCTAAAAGGGCTGCAGTCAGCTGTGCAGTAGAAAGAATATTAAGCAAGTTATATTTACAGCCTATTCAATGCTGTAGCTGGTCTTATAAAACTGCCTGCAGACATAATGAGCTGACAAATATATTCCAAAGAACATACAAAAACATAGCTAAAAATGAATCATGACTGCCATGTAAATCAAATGCAAAATCCTTTTTAATGCTCTGAACTGTATTTCCTCTATTTTTTTTTTTAATCCTATCCCACTTCATCTTCACTTTTTAATCTTTTCATGTCTTGCCAGAGCAGTCTCCTACACACAGGGGCATCTTCAGTTGTTTACTCACTCAGTAGCAGTGAAACATTTTCATATATCTCTTTCCCTGGTGAGATATATATATATATATCTCCAGATAGATAGATAGATAGATACAGATAGATATAGATAGATATAAAGATATAGAGAGATATTTTTCTGTATAGAGTTTGTATATACATTTGAATGTAACAGAAAAAAAGGTACCACTTTTCCAGACATAATTCAATAATGAACTGAACATCAACAACTTTAAAAACTAAAATCTGCAAATTTCATTTTTTTCTGGTCCTGCCCTGTCTCATTCATCCCGGTGATGTTCAGTCTTTCCCATCTCTCCTTTCTCTCCTGACAGCTCCAGGCCTGTCCATTCCCTGTCTCATCACACAGATACTTTAGTAAAACTCATGTTTTTTTCCACACACCAGGCAAACTTGTGCCTAGGTTTTAAAAACAGAAGTGGGAAAAAGAAGTTCAGTAAGCTGTTTTCACTCCCAAATTCTCTGAATTCAAGGAGTGGGAAAGAGATACGCTCTTAGAAAAAACACACATCCTGAGGGACAAGGCCTGGACCCCTGAAATAGCGTTTTTGCATTGAGAAGATGGATCTACTTTTCCTTGTCTACTGCACCGTGAAAGAGAAGTTGAAGTGAATTTGCACTGTGCCTGTGCAAAAGCAAAATGAAGCAGCAATGCCCCAAAATATTCTTATTTCCAGCCCATTTGAGCAAAATCTACATCGTGCCTCACTAAGTCAGAGCCCTTCTCTTTTGTTCCTCAGCTCCAGCTTGAATGACCCCAGATTTTCGCCAGATCTTCAAACACATCCCCTGACACTCCATGGCCTCCTCAGAAGAAGGAGAGCTGGCAACTTCAAGAGCAGCGGCCACTCCCCCGCGCTCGGAGGCCGCCGCACATCCCGGCTTTGATGTGGCTGACCTCCCCGGGAGCGGAGCAGGCTGCTGCTCCTCGGCTCGCATTTCCCCGGGGCGATGAATTATCCTGACAAGTGACTCCTGACAGCCGACACCTCCCCGAAGGGCTCTGTCCTACTGTGGGAACCGGCGCTGCCGCGGGAGGCCTGAATGGATATCCCAGGCTGGAAGTGGGGCACTTGGTGCTTCATGAATGTTTCTATTTTGCTGAGACACAACCACAGGCCCGAGGGCCTGAGCTGGAGTCTGAAAGGTTGAAAGTGTTTCGATGTGAGGACTCAGCTGGTCTCGTGACAAAACAGAAGCCAATTGTGAAATCTGGAGACATTTCCAAATTTCCCCAGTTTCTAAATGGGCATTAAGATCAGTTCAATGTATAACTTCAACAGGAAGCCTCCATGGGTCATTGGTTTATGACTCCCTTTACTTCCTCTTTTGTGCCATCGTTCCCCTGTACATATCATCCACTTAACACTTTCAAGAAATAAAAATTTGTGAAATTATTTTTCTTCTTTACCAGACCCTGTCCACAAAAAAAAAAAAAAAAAAAAAAAAAAAAAAAAAAAAAAAAAAAGCAGAAATGGAAAGTGTAAACAAACAGTGGCCATAGTTATTTATGAAATAATTTTTTTAATACCTATATTTTTGTCCTGGGGAATAAAAAAAGTGCAACAAAAATCTGAAATGTTATTAAAAAAAAAAATACATGCTAAGTCCACTCACATTCTGCCCCAGATGCAAGCTTACACATGGACAACACTAGCACATTCAAAAGACCATTCATAGTATGTGATTTAGGGCTTGCCATTCTATAAATTAAGGTTTTAGGTAAAGAGCCTTTAATTTTTTTGTTCTTCTGTATTATACTAGGAAACGTGCAACTGAAGAAGCCCACTTGGATTATTAATCATAGCCCATAATCATAAGTAAGTCTGTATAGTGCAGGTGACTTGACAGATCAATCAGTCCACCCCAGCCATAAAATAGTTCCTCTAGAAAGAAAAGAAGAATAAAAAGACATCACCGCTGTCCTGTATTAGTTTGGTTAAAAGCACAAGGTGTTCTTTAAAACTTGAGCACTAATACATAAAACCAAAATATCTCCTTATTTGCCAACATGGCCTGGGACATGCTCCTTCTAGCCCCAGACTCAGTAGCAAGTGTTATCCTGTGCAGCTGAGGTGGAGCAAAAGGCCTGAGAGTAGAAATATTTTGGAGAGCCTTTGGGAGCCTATCTATCAGATGTACGGAGACTAATTCACCAACCTCAGGTATTTTTTCATCAAGAAGTGTAAAGAAACATTAAATAGAACAAAATCTACTTCCTCAGTTGTAATAAATCAGCCTTATTCAGCAGACTTATGCTAACTTACACCAGTTAAACTTGTAAAGAGTTTGGGATTGCATTCTACACAGTACTCACATAAATTAGGATATTTTACTACATTTTTAACAATATTTTTTCCAGCAAACCGAAATGGGCTTACGCTGTCCATTGAAAACAATATAAATAGTTCTGCATGTCTCAACTTTGAGAATGTCCTCTTCTTCACTGCCACTGATGGGTAGCAAGTGATTATAGCTGATAGCTATCTGCTAGCCGGAGGATATGAATGTGCTAATCTTCCAATATAAACAACAGTTGGGACAACTTTTTGCAATGTAAATGGTTTCTTGGGTGCATTTTATGACACAGCTTGTGTCATCACAAACACTGGTCATTGTTTGCTTTTCTTTAAAATTAAGTCAAAGTATTTCACAGCATTGTTTGGCACCAAAATAAATCAGGTTCATTTGTGTATGGTTTAGGTGTAATTGTGCACGTAGGCATTTGTACTCAGTTTTTAAAAGGGATGCAGTTTTATCAAGGATTCAGAAGACCTGAACTGCATGTAAGGACTTAGAGTGTTTTCTGAACAATGAAGAGGATTAAATACAAAGAAAAATATATGTAGGGCTTTTGCATTTCCTCTCCGGTTACTGAGCTGTGCACTAGCATTGTATTTTCAGGCAATTGCTTGTGTCAAGAAAAGATGGACATTTACCCTGGTTGGTTACTGTTTACTTAAAAATTGCACTTCATTTTTTTATATGAATTTGAGACCTATGAAGCTGCCCAAAACAACCCCAAACCCAACAGGTCAGAAAAACTGGATTTGAATATTTCTGTTTGTTTATCCAGAGTAATTTTAAAAGACATTTAAAAACTACTATAAACTGAAGTGAACTTCACATTTCCAGTCACTGAGCTCACTGGGAGATGAAAGGATCCTCCTGTCCATTGCTCAGCACTTTCCTTTCTCACTGCCCTGTCCCACCATGGAGGTTATTAACTTTTTACAAGCGCTGCTCACAGCCTCTCTTTGATGGATGGTGCTAAGCTTGTACATAGATTACAGGATTTCCTAGCAAGGCTATTTTGTTATTGAGAGGGAGGAAATTTTAACACAAGGTGATTTTTCATATCCATGCCTCCATTCTCCCCATACAAATTTACATGGGGAAATTTTTTCAAGGAGTTTCATACCACACCAGCCTGAGGCCTTAATGGATGGTCATGAGTGTCCCAAGCACAGGGTACAGTGATAGATTTTGGACTAGTCCTCCCCTGCTTTTCGTGTCCATCTGCAAGCTACAAAGGGGCTTTGCCCTGGGGCTTCAGTGCTGCTCTCTTGCGTTTCCACTGGGACACAGGAAGCCAGGGGTGACCCATGGGAAGACTGAATGAGAATAGAGAGGAAAGGGGACAGAAGGAGGGGAAAGAAAGAATCTTTTTTCCTTTCTGAAACTGCTTTCTCTTTTCAAAGAGAAAAAAAAAAAAAAAAAAAAAAGAAGAG
>VZUI01018097.1:12996-50782 GCA_013401135.1 Cettia cetti
CTTTCTCTTTTCAAAGAGAAAAAAAAAAAAAAAAAAAGAAGAGAGAAGGTGGAGAGGGAGGCCAGAGGGGAAGAAATTTTCCTGCTACCTCATTACTCTCCACTCACTGTAAGCTCCCAGCTGTGGCCAGCCTAGCTCCCGCCCTTCTCACCCCTCTGGCTTCTACACCTAAATTTCTCACAACCTTCTTCCCAGCCAGAAATGTAAATCAAGACACATTCAGAATTAAAAAAAAAAAAGAAACAAAAAAACCCATCCAAACAAACATGAGTAAGAATGCCCCATTCTCCTTTATGGATTATGTAAAAACAAGTATAGCTGGTCTTCACCGTCTCTAACTTTCTGTGATTTCTAGCTGAAGTTTCATGACTCATGAACTTACTTTTCTATCTAAAAAACTTAGTGGCTTTTTTTTTTAGTGGAAAAAAAGCTGACACCAGATGTTTCTTTAGACCATTCCCTGCCCTGAGTGAGTAAACACCAGAGGCAAACAGGCTGTTCTGTCATCTTGCTCCTCTCCAGAACACCAACAGTCTTAACACTTAGTTAAGAAAAAGAAATTTAAACTGCTACCAACTGCATTTCCAGCTAATGATATGTAAGTCTTCACTCTTAAAATTAAATAAAAGTTTTTGCTCATGAATAATCCGACTGTTTATGAGCAGTGTGGTATGATGCACAGATACAATAAAGCTCTTGTGCTGTCCAAGCCCTTGGCTCAAATGAGTGTGTCTCCTGGCCCAGGAAAGCAACAGCCTTTCCTAACAGCCGGCTGTCAGTATTTTTAAACCTTCTCTCCTAAAATAACACGTCGATGTTTGCCTACCTGAACTTACAGGAAGACTGAATGAAAATTTGTGGGCACACAACTGTAAATGGATTTTGTCATGGTTTTTATGATGTCATCAGATTATTTATCCTGCTGTACTGAAAATCTGAGAATTGCATTTCCCCCAGCAGCCCCCTCATCTCCGAAGGCATTTTTTTAACTCCTTTTTTCTTTTTAACACCTCTGAAAGTAAGGGGTTGAAATTGTGGAGAGGAAACTACCTTTCCTGAGCTGAAGGTGAATGCATTGGATCCGTTCTGCCAGCTGGCATTCAAGCTTGCCATGTCGCTTACAAATATATCCCAAAGCAAACCTCAGAAAAAACCACCACAGAGACAATTTTAATTCCCTCCCTGTCAGTAGCACCACTACATTTGTTTAGCACCTAGGCATGGGACTGTGGCACTAGCTGGTATTTTATCTTCTACTTATTTTATACCAAGACATTTGAGAGAGATGAAAGAGTAAACAAGCTCTCAGTTCCCAAGATATTTTTGTACTGAGACCACCACATCTGCAAATTACAGGTATTTTAAACTTTTTTTCAGTTACGCATACATAAAATATTAGATCACTGCATGGTTAGCTAATATTATTTTAATATCATCTTTCATGTAGAAAAAAATGTTACTTCTACCTCAGTCTTTGCTTAACAAATAATTCAAAGAACAAATCTTGGGTGTAGGTGTTTTCTCAGCTTACCAAAATGATTTAAAATTAAGTTGCATCCTATCCTTGTCCAGTAGTCAGAAGATAGCATTATGTATCTTCTGGGATCTATTCATCCGTTCAAAAATAGATGCCTACTTTCTCATGGACACAGGTAGGGTTTTTTCCACTAGGGTCCTGGCGTGCCTCAGAGCAAGACCTAATTGTGTAAGCCATTGTTTTCACTACAGGCAGTAAAACACATTTATGCATATGTGCATTTTGCACACGAATTGTACCCGGTCATTTGCATCACAATTCCTGGAGCAGCTCTTCTGCACAACCCCAGGGGTTTGGGTTGCAGCACTGGGATGAGCGGAATGTGTTTGTGGATGGTGGGGAGGGATTTCAGACTGCAAAAGCTGTCTGATACAGGTCTAGGGGACATCTGGGAGTGAGGAAAGTAATGTCTCTCGTACTGTCAGTGGGAAGCAGACCCTGAAGCAAACACTCTGTAGCTTGGAAGCCAGTTGCTTCATGCTGGGAAACGTCCTGAGTCAGAACTCATACACAAAAACTGTGGGTGATGTAGGGAGGGGAAGCTGGGATGAGGGAGGGAGCAGGGTCACTAAAATAGCTAGAAGTCTGTCTGGAAACTGCTGTTTCAGTAGTGCCAATGTCTTCAACTTAATCTAAAATCTGATTTCTCCTTTGGTCCCCAGCAGTCCGTGCAATGCAGCCCTTCCTGTGGAAACAATGTGCTTGACTTTGTACTTTCAGAACTGAGGGGCAGCAATGGGGAGAAGGACACCTTCTTAGAAAATTACATTTGTGATACATTAAGATAGGACATGATAATTTTGGGGGCCTCATCAGAGCTGGGGTTTTGTGGCAGGGTGTCAAAAGCTGTTCCTTGTATTGTTTTGGTTTCCTCTGAGCTTGCAGAGTAGCCCCACTTCCTTCAGCCATCCAGATGGATCAGGGTGATAAACTGAGAGAAATTGCTCTGCAATTTAGCTACATATGGAAAACATGCTTTGAAAAATGTGTTCAGTTGTCTTTTTAGAGGTGAATGTGGAGATTTTCTAATCTTATACGTATTTTTGGGTCTTTAATTCAGTTTCCCAGTATAGATTTATGTCTTGATTCCACCAGAGTTAGATTTAAGATTAAATTTGTTTTGCAGTCAGGAAGAAAATGCTTTATTCTTGCTTGTTTCACATTTCTGCACCATTAATTCATGGTAAGATGATGTTTTAAGGCATAAGGTGACTTTTTTGTTATCCTTTCCCAGGTAGGACTTTATGGCAATGGCAGATTGAGAAGTGAAGACTAATTCCTGTCCTCTTAGACAGAATTAGACTCATCTATGCTTTAACTTATACATTCAGACCACATTACTACAACTGGTACCTGTTGCTCCTACTTTACTGTTGAAGGACAGACTGAAAAACTCCACAGTCTGAAATAGTCTTTTAACTTTTGAAGGATGACAGCATTTATGTGGATGATCTGGATGTGGCCTACATCTCTGATAATATAATTATTCTGTAAATAGAGAGCCATTAAACACTAGTTTACTTTGGATAGAGATGCAAGTTCTTTGAATATTAGTTTCCTGAGTATTTAGAAAGAACATAAGAGCATAATTTGATGTCATAAAAATGTGTGACAACCTAGTTCATAGGCAACATGAATAAGGATAAATGAGTGAGGAGACTTTTGTGCTGCTCACCAAAACACTGTGAGTCAGATGCAAGCCATTCACTTTCTCCAGTACCCAACAAAATGCCCATGCAGTGAGCAATTTCACACAATATGAGGAACCTCCTGCTGTTTTATTGCATTACTGCATATTAGAAAAAAAAAGAAAAAAAAGTTTGTGACAAAGTGTTAATTTCTTTATTAACCCAAATTCTGGGATAAGTTTCAGAGCACCAGAGAAATGGCAGCACTCTCTCATGAAGTGTTAACAAGGTTGAAGGGTTGTCCAGGCATAGTTGCTCTGGAAACTCATGCTGTTGCTTCATGGTTAGTCATTTCAGGGGAAGCTGGTTCTTACTATGTGTGGAGAAGTGATTTTCTTCTTATTGAAGGCTGCATGGTCTTTTTGAGCAATCCTGGATGTCCACCCTAGTATGCAGCACAATGTCACATGCAATTAGTGCATCCATGCAAAACATGGCCACAGGCCATAAAGAAGCGGTGGGAATACCCATCCATAGGCTGTAGGAACCCTATTTTGCATGTGCAAACCTTATAATCTGAGGATAGTCTAAGGATTTTTTTGGAGTGTTCTATACTGAACAGGAAGTCTCAGGAAGTGAATACGCTGAAGAGCATTCAGGATAAATTTACTTGTCTCTGGCATTATCAGTCTTAATGTCAGTAGTTTCTAGAGAAAATTCAGTTTAAATATACAAATAAGAGATTATAAATCAGCTTTATGATGTTTATATGTTTTCCTTGGGAGATTGATGAAGTCTGTTTGTTTCTTGCTTCCTCTTGTCTTCTCTCAGTTACTCTTAATTTTTCAAATGCAGTTGACAGTTAATCCAAACACATCAGATTCCTGTTATGAAGACATTACCTTACAGAATTTCTAACTTCAGAGCTGACTGTATTTAACTAATTTCAAGGTTTCAGATTTAGGGGGTTATGAGAAGTATGGTCCACACATGCAATATCTTTCTTCAGGATGTCTGAGGTTGCATTAATTATCAAGCATCCAGGAGAGGAAACATTAATCATTTGTCTCTGTACATTGCTGGGATTATTCCAAAACCTCCTTCCTTTTCTCTGTCAATATAAATCCAATAAGGAGAGAAGAGGAAAGTTGAACATATGGTCAGAGATAAAGAGCATGTCTTTTTCTCCAGAAGCATACATCAAAGATTTAGCAGAGATCAAGCTGATTCATTGGCAATGCTCTTAGGCCAGTGTAGGGCCAAGGATGTGAGTTAGTCACAAGCAATGTGACTTCAGACTTTCATAAAAAAAATTTAGAGATGATACAATAAATTTATATTTTCCTTGCTCTTCTCCCCCATTCAATAGTCTGTTATACTCCCTTTAGCCCTTATCTCCAAGAGAGTAGAAAGAACCATGGATGTAAAACCTGAAAATCTCCATTATTGAGCAGAGACCAGGAATCAAACTCAAAAATCCATATCATGAGCCAGGATGCAAGCAAATGTTTTGTCAAATCAGTGTTCTTAGGGTTCATGTTCATGGTGTTGATAACATGAAGGAACTGATGATGTTACAATGTTCTTGAAGCACATTGTCCATGTCAGACACACATGAAGTTTTCCAGAAAAAACACAGCTAGCTAAGAGTAAGATTGGTGGTTCACAGAAAGACCAAGCTGAATGCCATCTGCATGGAGAATTTTTTTATCTAAAACTAACAGTCATACTCTGTTCTCAGCTGCATGAGAGAAGCCCAGGTTATTACAGCTAAACCAGTAGAGCTACTCAAAATGGTTAATGATGTAGATGTACTTGATTTTCAGGAAAGTGCTGGGAGCCTTGTTATTAATTCCCTTTTTTTCTCTTGATATGTTCAATTTCCAACTAATTATTTTTAGTTCAACTTTTCAAATTACAGGCAGTAATCCAGGTTTTCCATGCTTTAGGGAATTTACAATAGTACAAGAATCTAAGCCATCTGATCTCCTTTTCTTAAATCTGAGTAACACCATCCATGTCAGTTTGTTTTCTACTACACTGTTTCGATGAGCTAAGGTATCCTGAAATTATCTTGGTGTCTAGAATAGCATAGTCTAAGTTACTCATAGGCCAAAAAAGATCAGTCAAAGTCACAGTGGAGACATGCAATGTATCAGACACTTGGGGACAAAAGATTTTCTACTGCTTTCTGTGGAACTACAATGAATTAGAAGAATAAATATTATATCATTAAAAGGAACAACAGGCTTCGAAGGAACAATGTCCTTATGATTGAAAGGCTGCTAAAGAGTTTTTCTATTTATACTGTTGAAGTATACTGTTTAGCCACTTGGATTTGCTTTTGAAAACAAGATGCTCTATGTCCCTGAAGAATAAAACCAGGTGGGAAAAGAGCAACTGCTTGAAATTTTGTCCTGCTCTGGAGTTGCTGCACCCTTGTGCAAGAGAGTGAACCTTTCCTCAAGCATGTTCCATAATCACTGGGCCATTCTCTTGACTTCAGTTGTTCCCTGAGGCATCTAGTGCACATCAGCAGTCCTTTTGCAAATGAAAAAAGGTGATTCCGTTAGACAAGACCCCAAATCCACACTGAAGCAGCAGCATGCCAAAGGGCACAGATGCTAGTAAATGTATGCATAGTTCCAGTATTGCTTCAGAAGAATGTAGTATAAATCATTACCTTTCCTTCCCACAAAAGAAACTGCTTTGAAAAATAGGAAACAAACACATGGCTTTAAATAGAACTGCTGATTTTGATGCTACTTATAAGGAAAAAGTCAGATCACACTGGAAACAACATGGATTTTTCCTCATTTGATCTACAGGAGAAAGGAAGGGTTTATCACCTCTCATAAGAAATTTGTAGCTTTTAAGATAAAATACAAATCTCGTTTTAAATTTTTTATGATAGTGAATTCTTTTCTGTATGACATACAGATAGGACTTTTTAGTTAGTATTGTTTTGAAACAAAAAAAAAAGCCATTTTTGAAATAAGTAAGTTTGGAAATAGCCACACTTTTTGTGTAAATCTCTGTCCTGCCTCATCCTGTTTTACCGAGTTCCCTTTCTGTGCAGATTGTGGCAGAAGTCAGCTTGCTAATTCCCAAAGACTTGAATTAGCCATATGATGGTTTTCATTGAGCTGCTAAAATATTAGACTTCATTAACTGGCCAACAGTATGTTTACATTTACAAATGGCTTGCTTAGAAAATTCCCAAGGAATAACCAATGCATTGAAATAATCTTTTGAAATAGATCCAGGCTCTTTTGCTTCAGTTTTGGGAAGCTTCATGTAAAGGCAGTACCTGCATGTTTAGATGTAGGGGACCACACCAACAGATGTTTTCAGGGAGCAGGAGACAGAATTGAAATGTCTAAGTCTAAAACTAAATCCACAAAAACTTGCCTAACCCTGCAGGAGGTAAAAAGAGCCACAACCAATGATCATTCCTCCTGTGAAGTTCACTAGGTACTTCCAGTGCTTGACAGCCTGGTTTGCTGCTGTCCCTCCAGAGCTGAACATTTTGGTAGCTTTCTTATGACTGCAGTCCTATGAGACTTTCAAACTGGCCAGTCCCACACTCTTATCCCCAGAGGTCCAGTCCAGCCAGTGTTTCCTGGAAAAGTTGGAAGTGCATTGACAGCACTCACTTCTGAATAAAGCACAGCCAGCCTTGGATGAATCCTGCATCTGGAAGGGAAGCAGAACTGTTGCTTTTATCTAACAATTTAGAGGTTTAAAACATTTACCCAGGAAGCTGAAGCTCAAGGCTTTACTCCTCCTCAGCCAAAGGCAGTTCCAGCTGAGATCTGCAAGGTCCCACAGGAGCACTGGGAGGGAACATCCTCCCCTCAGTATGTCAGAACTGGTGTGGCTGAAAAACACCGAGCCTAAGGGGCAGGAACAGAACAAGCCACAAACGAGTGATGTTGTCCTTGTGTCTGGGAAGCACAGACTTCAGGCTGGACAGCACAGCAAAGATCTCAAAGAATGTTAATATTTTTAGGATAGAACCCCAGTTAAGGACATTACCTCCAATACCTAACTACTGTCCTTCTGCTGTCTCAGCTGCTGATCAACACCCTTCATTTTAGATGGAAGACTTCACGTAAGCATTTCTCAGTTTGCAGGACACATGCTAGAATTTCAGTTAACAAATTAAAACCAAATTCTTGGAAATAAATTTTCTCATGAGCTCTAAGAAAAGAAGCAAAATTGCAGAACCATGTAAACTAACATTTTCTCATCTTTAAAGCAGAACCATGTAACCTACATTTTCTTGTCATTAAACTCAGATATGTATCAATTCTTTCCTTATTTAGCCAAAAATTATTAAAACAAGGAGTACCCTGGAACATATTAAGGAGTGCAGTGACTTAATTCCATTCTTCCATATGAAGGACAGATATTAATTATTTTTATATACTGGAGAAAGCAAAAAGATGTAACCACAAATTGTTTTTCATCATAAGAACTTCACTGATGGCTTCTGAATCACTAATTGTACTTGCAAATGAATTTCCTCCCACTACAATGGAAAGAGATTAGTTATTAAAATTTGGCACATTAATATAAATTATGTCTCTGGTGCTTTCTAAAGTAAATTGAATATACTTTTGATGTTGTACGTAGAGTTGGAAGAGTGTTTCAACCTGCCTATTTCTCTAATAGAATGAGAAAAATATTAAAATATCTGTATAGTCATGAAGCTAAGGGCATAGTGATGGGCACTAGGGAAGATTCTATAAAAACTGTTTCTGATCTACATCTCTTTTTAATCAATGGAAGAATTATATAAAAGCCAATCAGACTTTTAAAATTAACCAAACTCCATTTGTATGAAGACTTCCAAGCATTTTTGTCAGATCAGTTCATTTTGAAAGTTAATTTTGTAAAATCATAGAATTGTTTTAGTTGGAAAAGTCCCTAAATATCATCCAACCCTCAATCCAGCACTGACTAATCTCCATTTAAATTTTGACTGACTAATCCACCAGTAAACCATGTCCCTAAGTGCCACAACTAGACATCTTTTAAATACCTCCAAGGACGGTGACTCCACCACTTCCCTGGGCAGTCTGTTCCAGAGCTTGACAATCCTTTCCATAAACAATCTTTTCCTAAGATTCAATCTAAACCTCCTGTGGTGCAACTTCAGGCTGTTCCTTCCTGTCTTATCTGTGACCTGGCAGAAGAGCCAGACCCACACTCAGCTACAACCTCCTTTCAGGGAGTTTTTTAGTGTGATAAGATGGTCATGGAGCCTCCTTTTCTCCAGGCTGAACTCCCCCAGCTGCTCCTCACAGGACTTGTGCTCCAGACCCATCACCGGCTCAGTTGCTTTCCTTTGTGGATACCTTTGGAATTTCAGAAATATTTTTCTATTTTCTACCCATCTGTTTCAGTTAAATAGTTAACTTCCCTAGAAAAAGTAGCTTTTTTAGTGTCCTGGTTTATAAAGACAGGTGTCTCCCAGTGAAAGCTGGAATTTCCCTTGGAATAGAGAATGTAAATCCCCTCCCCCAAATTATTGTAATTTTGCAATTAGGGGCTTTCAGGCAAAGATTTGGGAATAGGAATAACAATTCTTTACTAGGAATATTAAAAATACAAATGTAGTAGTACAGAAAGACAAGCAAACAAGCCAAACAAACACCCTAGAAAAACCCTGACAGAGTCAGGGATGTGACCTGACATCCTGTTGGTCAGGGTGTTAGAAGCAGTCCAGATGAATCCTCCTGGCATAAAAGATGAGGTTCTGTGAAGTAGGGATGAGTCTGTAAAAAAAAAGTCCAGTGGTGGTGAGATGGGTCCAGTCTTCCTCTGGGGAACCCAGTGGAAAATAGGATATCTTTGTGTTCCTTCGTCTGCCTTTTATCCAGGTAGGAACGCTGGGCCCCCTTAACACTGGGTGGAGCATCTCACAATGGGATGATGGAATGTGTCATGTCATTGGTAAACCTTAATGGCCCATTATCAGCAGATATCCCCCCTGGAGGGAGGATGGTGGTGAAAGAGATAAGAAACACTGCCCCACCCGGTTTTAACAGCTGGGCCATTATCAGAAAGCATCTGCCCCAAAACTTGCCTTTGGCCACCTCTTTGTTTTGGTCAAGCACCCATAAGCACCCAGTACTTAGTCTCCTAGCAATTTTTTTGGGAAAAATTCTCCAAGTAAAAGGAACAAACCTAACCCCCAACATTTATGAGATCTTATTCTGTATCCAAAAGCAGTTAAAGTAGTGCTTTTCCTCACAAAAAATACATATTTTTACTTCACAGGGAAATAAGCTTGTTCTGATGACCTTTTATGAGGTAAAAAATTACTCCCAAATACCTAAGGACCTTAATACATGTTTGAATTCTTTGAAGGAGGAAGTTCATAAATCATTCTCCCATATTATATGTCTATAATACATCTATACATGTGGATTTAATTAGCAAGTATGTAAAACTTACATTGAGTACTGTAGTACTTAGTCCTACAACAATCAGCCTGAAAAGCTGTTTTTAAATTTAATACTTAGTGTGTAATCTGGATTTTCATCTTTAAAGTATAATTTCACAGTCACAGGTAATCCGTGGAAAAAATAGCAATATTCAGAAACTGAGTAATGTTGTAGCAGATCCAATTTTGAATTAAACTTTTCCTTGAAACTAGAAGATGCTAACTATGCATTTGATAAAAAACTTAAATCATATTTTCCAGAGAGGGAAACAGAGGGAAAATAAGCATATGGAGGTCAGTCTGGGTGTGACATCCATTACAACATAGGTCTAAGTCCCACTAGTCATTTCAGTGTATATATTTTTTTACTTCTAACATGCTGACACTTTGAGTGCTTGTGTACATTGTGGGCAAGGAAAGGGAAGAGAAAAAGGAAGGGAAAAAGGAGGAGAGAAGAAAAGAGGAAAGGCAAGAGGAAATAGAAGGAAATAGAAAAGGAAAGGGAAGGAAAAGGAAGAGGAGAGGAGGGACTACAGGAATACACGCTGTTTCTGGACAGATGGCAAGATGGATGAACAGGATACAGCATGGCAATAAATTTCTTATAGTTCATGGACCCTCAGAGGCACAGTTCTAAATGGACAGGTGTTCTGATTCCTTCTTAGTTACTCTCAGCTTATACGGCATTGTTGGCTACTTTTGAAATGTGATCTTTGTAGTGCTAATGTGATAATTAAGTGATGGCCATCTCTTATTCCAAATTTTCCCCCATTTTCCCAGTAGAAAGGTGGAGCCCATTCCCAATCTGGGCAGAGAAACAATGCCTTCACTGAAAGGTTTTAGAAGTATCCAGTAAGAGAAGGTATCTGCTTTGCAGGACAGATCACAGAAGTCGCTAAAGGAACAAGAAAAATGGCAGAAAGCACAGTGATGGGGCAGTGATGCTGTCACTGAAATGGGTGATGATATGGAAAAGAGCAGACTCACCAAAATTATCTGCAGGGGTGCACAAACTGTGACAGAAAGAACTGTGGGAGGATTTAAATAACCTTGTCAAGGTAAATGTGTGCATCCCTGCCTTCACCTTTAGATCTGTTATTAAAAATTTAAAATATCTTTAAATTATGTTCCACAGAAACATCACGAGTATAGGGTGCTGTAGACAGACTGAACTTTGTCACCCCCATGTGAGCTTGGTCAGCACATCCAGAGATGAGCTGGAGGAGGCCTGAAAAGAAAGTCCTGCATTTCCTCCTGCTTTGGTCCAATTCATGGGGAGGACACCATCAAGGGACTTAGTATTGGCACAAGCTGCCCCAAAGAACCTTGTTCCTCACTTTAGTTTCAAATGAGGGAGTGCATTTGACACATGGAGATCACAACACTGATCTGAAATAATGCTTTTGACTTTGACCTTCCCTCTCCTGAATTTGCTTTACCCATCTGTTGTGCTTTATCACTGATCTACAACAAGAACCTTTTGAAGGAGAACACCATCTTCTTCCTGCACCTTTGTGCAGACTAAGCAACTGTAATATTTATATCAGATTTCAGGTGGCCTCAGCACTCTTTTGGTTTTCATAAGCAAGTTCTGTAGATTCAAAACTTGGAAACAACTAAAGTCACTGCCCAAGGCAAGGGGGGCAATCATCATGAACAGTGTACTAACTGTGCTTCCCTATAGGAAAGCAGCAGAATATGAGTTTGGGTTTTCAGGGATCACAGAGCCGTGAAGCAGTTGCAGGAGGTAGTCTGGCCAACAGGATAGGCAGATTATTTGCTTCTGCCTTCTCATTAGAAGTAAACTATATGACAGCAAAGATAATGCCTTGTTCATGATACCAAAGTTTCCTCCTAAAGAGGAAAAAAACCCCAAAATAACCCTTAAAGTTCCTGAAAGTTCTTGTAACACGTTCATGGCACAAGGATTGGAGAGGCTCTGAGGGGGTCTGTAGGAGTTAGTGGATTAATTTGTACATGGTTTGAGATCTTGCCCTAATGTCCAGAGGGAAGCTCAGAACACTTGCTCTGCATGTATTTGCAACTCCCTAAATAAAGACCACAGTGCCAGGTCTTGAATTTCACACATTAATCCACAGGGACCTGCAACCCAGTCAGATAGCTCTGAGGCAGCAAGGAAAATAGTTCTTTGCTGTTTTTCAGCTCTTCTTGATTAGGTGGATTTCCACAGTATGAGCAACCTTACAGCAAAAGTAAGGTTTTCTTACTTCTTTGGAAAAGAGCTACAAGAAAAACTTAGATACACTCTCTTAGAAAAAAGGTAGTTCCTGTCTGCGACCACCAAGAGAACTAAATCTGAGCTGATTGGGGTTCTGTTTCCCACAGTAAAAGAATGGGAAAATGATCTTCCCTTGCTCTTGGGATAGAAATGGTATTGGATGAATCAGCCTATTACAAGAACTTTTTGGACAGAATACAGGAAAATCTTCATATGGTTTGAATTTTGTTAACTCAC
Source organism: Cettia cetti (assembly GCA_013401135.1). Lineage (NCBI taxonomy): Eukaryota > Metazoa > Chordata > Aves > Passeriformes > Sylviidae > Cettia > Cettia cetti. The sequence continues at coordinate 25,092 of VZUI01018097.1, forward strand.
AAGCACTATTGTTTTACATTGTTGGCAAACATAGTATCATTAATTATAGGATCTGCCAAATGCTACTAGTTTATGGGACCTGTGACAGTTGAATCTCTGCGTCAGTAGCTTAGAGACTCACACACCTGTTAACAGGACTCATCCTGCCCAGCAGCAGGGACCTTGCCCATAGGTGCAGAGTGTCTTCAACTTCCACAACAGGCAGGCCAGTGTTGGGCTCTCAGCATTTTGCAGGACTGATTTTTATATTTCTGTCCTTTCCAGCAGACCCCTGGGGTATTGAAAAGAGCCAATAAACAAAACAAAACAATACAAAAGCCAAAAAGCAAAAAAGATCAGTATTTGCTAAAAATGCTGACCAGTATTTGCACTGATTATGTTAGTGTGCCCCTGAAATTTCCTGCATGTCCTGCTGTGTAAATGCAAAAAAAAAAAAAAAGAAAAAGAAAAAAAAAAAAAAGAAAAAGAAAAAAAAAGAAAAACGGGCAAGAAAAAAAAAAAAAGAAAAAGAAAAAAAAAGAAAAACGGGCACAGCAAGCTTTATTTCTCCAAATATTAGGGAATATTTTCTTTGGCTTTACTCTATAGACATCATCATTCCACACATCCTGCATTTCAGAGCAGGGTTTGAAAAAGTCTTGCCTGGGGAATATTTCACTTAGTCTGAGATTTGAGTTTTTATCAGACAGAATTATTTAGGTTGGAAAAATCCTCTAAAACCATTGAGTCCAACCATTAACATAATACTGCCTAGATTCTAAGGATCAGGTGAATTTAGCAGGGTTGTTTCATTCTCTCTGTAAACATGGTGTGCAACGTTGCTTATGTATCATTACCTACTGCCAGCATCCTTATTCTTACCTACTGAGTCTGACAAGAGAATCATGTGAAATTGTTTTTTTCCCAGGCTGTGACAGGCTTTGGGGTTATGACAGAGTAGTTTGAATTTCAAACTATGGATTGAAATCACAGCATCAGGCAGGGCTGAGAGCTTCTGGGCTCAGTAAGCTGTGATCCACTCCAACTGCAAGCCCTCTCCGCCATCAAGGGATTGGATGTTCAGGTCCCGTTTATGGGCAGTAACTAAATTCATTCCAGCGCTTAACTTGGAAAGCCAACGCATTACCATGCTGCCTGTGCCATGCATGCTGCTGCTGTCATAAGCCTTATTCTAAATTTGTCATTCTTGGCTATCAGCAAAAGAACAGAAGTGCAGCACGCAGAGCAGAACAAACTCTGTACTCCAAGTTCTGGGCAAAGCTGCTCCAGTATGTTAAAAAAATGTAAGAAGTACCATAGCCAGTCAAATCAAAATCTTGTTTGTCCTGTCTCTGACAGTGATTATTAGCAGATACTGAAACAAAAGTATGAGAATTAGGGTATATAAAATCCTTTTACTGCCTTCCAGCCTCTAAAAATCAACAGTGTAGCGATTTCCCGAGGCTGAAATTAGATCCAGAGCACAGTATCTTATAGTCAACAAAGCACTCATCCTCCATTAAAGTGTCAATCCCTTTTGGCATTTATTTATTTAATCTATTTTGCCACAATGTAACAACAGGCCACACAAAGAGTTTTCCATTTTTACCTATTTTTAGTTGTGCCCGACAATTTTATTGGGTGCCCCTAAAGATTTTATATTCTGAGAGACTGTGAACGATCAATCCGATCAGACCCCGTTTGTTTTTCCTGCACCAGCCAGGGTTTATGGAACTGTGCTCTATTCTGCCTCCAATATAATTTTTCCAAACTGAGAAATTCGATAATTTAGCAGAAAAGAGACATGCCAAAAAGGAAAAGAGACTTGTAGTAGGACCAGTTGTAGAGGAGTTTCTGTAGGCAGGACTTGCTCCAGACATCTTCTCACCCACACTGTAGACCTGTGAAGCTGAAGAACAGATGCTTTGTCCTGACAGCAAGGAAGCATCAGGCTCAATTGTCAGAGTAAGAAAAGCCAAGGACTATCCCTGCTCTGCAGCTCTGACATTTCTCCCCAGGGCCACTAAGATATGAAGGTGGATGGCAATTTTCATCTAAGGGTGGTATGAGAACCCATCTCCCACAAGGCAGTAAGAAAAGAAAGGAGATGTCACCATCTTCTCTGATGTATGTGACTGCCTGTTGGAGGTCTTAAGGAAGCTGAGCAGCTGAGTGGCTGAGGATGGGAGGGAATTTTGTGTGATTTCACAGGGAGGTCTTAAAACCCACCTGACCAGGAATATCAGGTTGATGATACTTTTTATGAGCAAAGAGGACATTGATACTAAACACAGTATTTGGTGTCGGTGTGGGGTGAAGATTTGAACTGCTGGGCAGGAAAGGAAGTAGATCATAGGTTGTGTACAAATTTGGAGAAGGGGCTGCACAAACTATTTTGACACAATGGGATAAAAATTCACCTTGGTCTGATAGTAAGGCACAGGGAAAACAGAGGATGAGTCTTTGAAAAGAGAGAGTTCAGAACTCTTAAAAAATGAGGACGAAAATAGAAAATACCAAGTTTCAAAAAGAAAGTCCAGGAAACTGAATCATGGCTGAAATTTCATGGTGCTACAGCCAGAGCAAAAGACAACAGGGAAAGGAAGGAGGTAGAAAGCTCCTGCATGCAAGTTGGAAGTTGTTCCCAGGAACACTAATAATAATATGAGCACAGCCTGTCCCAAAGCAGAGAAAGGGTAGGAAAGCAAGCATGGGATCAGCTTTCCTACCCTTACCTTTACTGTCCTTAACAGACCGTATGACTGATATAGATAAAATTAGGTCTTTATAGCAAAACCTCTTTTCCCTTCTCAGTTCAAGTCTAGTTCTGAGTCATAAATTCAAAAACTTGCAAGTTCAGCTTCAGTCCTGTTCACAAAGATCCATGTTATAATATAAGCTTATAAGGTCATTAGACCCAAGGGTGCATGGAGGAGATAAATAGCAACAAGCACATTGCCAGAAATAAAAGCCTGAACAGGTATGCATAATCTTGCTCTGACTTTGCAGAAAAATAAGGTGCAAAAGGAAAAGATGTCCAAATGTAATTATTTGACACCTTATATACAAGATGAGAGATGGGTCTTTTTCACCTCATGGATAGGACAGGCCATGGGAGGGGTGATGCCAGAGTTACATGTGCACATGAAAAATCCAAGGAAACAAGTAAGCCACAGTGTGAGGCAGCTGCTCTGGTGCCCCTTCCCGCTGTTGTCAGAACTGCCTCCAAAATGAGCAGAACCAGGGCATAACGCCCCAGGTCTGCTGGCCAGGAACAGCCTGTTCTACAGTGTCACACTAAAAACCCTGCCTGCACGACAATCCATCACTGAGGATTTTCTGACTGTTTGTGGAAACGTCTCCCTCACTCACAGATTTCAAACAAAAACCATTGTCAATATATACTGGGAGCCAGAGCACATGTATTCATTAATCAAGATGTTAATCATGGAATCACCAAGAACTCTGCCAGACAAATAAACATACTCAAGACATCCAGGACTAGTAAACTTTGCCCTTTTTATGACTGTTTTTTCCATGATTCTTTGTCTAATTGGCTTCAACAGCAAACCTCCCTATGATAACTTGCATCACTGGGTTGTTGGTTTTTTTTTTTTTTACATAGCAAATAGAGCCTAGAGAGATGCTTGCCCTTAACTTTAGGATAATGACTGCTAAGAATTGAGTGCTCTGGAAATAGCATTACAAAAGGAACTGCAGCCTTGTGACCTTTAGCCCTAAACACTGCAAGTTTGGGCAGGATGTCTTGTTAACAGAAGGAGAGTGAAAGCTGCTTTCTCACTCACAATTTTTCTCACTGCTCCTCTGCCCTGCTTCTAACCTGTGAGCTCATCCCTATGAAAAAAAAAAAAAAATCTCCTTCATACAGTACCACTCTTCCAATCTGTGATTGGAAATTACTTAAATAAAAGTCCCAGTCTGGGCATTCCTCTTCTCAATACTACTGCAAGTTGCCCTGCTCACCTCTGCATGAGCAATGAAGATCTGTATATCAATGCTAACAGCTTTGAAATATGCTCTGTAAATCAATAAGCTTTGTAAAATATCTGTTCTCCTGGTACGAGTAACTTGTGATCTTGATTTTTTGGAATAAGCTTTTTAGCATCTACCTCAAGGTCATGGTGCTTGAGACCACTGGATGCTGCAATGTAGTTAGCCATTGTAATTACAGAGGTTGTGGTCTCTTTCCTGTAGCCATTTTCTCTGCTAAAACCACCTTCCCTACAATTTTTATACCAGAATATTTGACTCCACTGTGTTATAGCAAGGAAAAGACAGAAAATCTAATCTCTTCTCTGGTTGCTGCCCTCTCTTCAATACTCAGTAAACATCTCCTGGCCTAGAGAGCTGCAGTTCTGATTTGTTCTCCTCTCCCTGACAAGCCCCAGGGAAAGAAAAGCAAGACTTGGTCAGAGGCTGCCTGACCTGAGCCAGCCATAGATCCTGTGCTAGCTCCTGATCTCTGCCTTTATTACAGTGGTGTGTCCAGTGAAGATACAGAAAGTATTTTTAGATGGTGGAAAGACCAGGTGAAAACAATAATACTTATTTGATTTTAAAAATGTAAAGTCCTGGTTTCATTTCATATTGTAAAAGAATTGAGATGTGGAAAGCAAAAGAGGTCAGACAAGCCCCCAGAATAGCACCCAAGTCTGTCAGAAGTGTCCTCAAGTGGATATTGTCAGCTCAGGTAAGAGATCCAACTCCTGCCTAGAGCAGCGGTGTCCTACAGACATTTAAAAAAATTGGTGAAAAAAATCTTCCTGTATCCCATCTGCTGTTTCCCACATCAAAAGAGAGACCCTGAAGCATAAGTCTGTCTTAGTTATCCTCCCTTTGTCCCCAGAGTTGCTTGTGAGCTGACTGTTCTTCCTTGTTTCATCTGTTATTGTCCACTGTCTCACCCACAAATGTCAGCACTTTCTGCAGTTTCCAGAAGTTCTTATTTCTCAAATAAGAATTGTTCCATAGACAGGTCTCAGCCAGAATTACCCAGGATCAAGTTTTCATGTATGTGACTGCTACTGGGCTATGTGAATGTACAATGTGCAAGTATTTGACTCATGGAAGAAATACACAAACCTGCTCAGATAAAACAAGACTCAGTCAGTGAGATCTGTCCTATTTTAAGTTCAAGATCTAAATTCATAGCCAGCTGAATATATCTGGTGTCAGTAGAACTGTCCCTGATGAAAGAGCCTCATCTTTGGCCTGGTATGTAGCCAATCCTCCCATCCATGAGTTTTGTCACCAATGAGCAGAGTGTTTTGCTGTGGAGCATAATTCCTCTAGGGCTCTTCAAAACAAAATACTGTCTTAGGAAGTTACCTAAGCTGAATTTCACTCCTGTTGGGTCCTAAACCTCCAGCAGTGGAGGGACACAAATGTAGAATGCCTAAAGCTAATGTTACATCTTTGAAGAAAAGGCCTCCAACCAGTTTTGTGGCCACCACGTGTTTTTGGGCAGCATGATTCAGATCTGGTCGGCTCTGGTGTCTTTAGGGCACTGAGATGGACAGAGCAGGTTGTCAGTATTCCCCAAGCAGGGCACAGGGCACCCATAACAATGCATCACATCACTGACTTGTCCAAATACCTCCAGACTAAGAGACAAAAAACTGGCCATGCCAATACAGTGCTCATCAACTTCCAACTTTGTTGGCTCCCATACTTGGAAACCAGTTGAGCATGAAGTTATGACAAATTCTTGATTTAAGCTGTTGAAAATTAAGAGACAGAGTAGTCTTCTGGAATAACCACATTTCCATGCTTTTGGGTTTTTTCCCCTTACAGTAAAATATGAATAAATGGTAGGCAATTCTTAATTTAACATGTTCCTCTTAAATTTTAAGTTCACTATTATTAACTGTAGAACAGCTACAAAATAAGAAATTAACTAAGCAGGAGATGGTACTTGGCAGCTGGAAATGATCTGATCACATTGATTAGGAGAAGCAAGTCTAGTATCCAGCAAAGCACGCACACATTTTTCCAGTGCCTAGCTTCTTGTGCCTGTTCACAAAGCTGTTTGCTTCAAACCGTAGGCAATGGTCCCCACAAAATATAGAATTTAAAAAAAAAAAATCACCTCAAGCTGTTACTGGAACAATTTACAATTTACTCATGTTCCTTTCTCAAATGTTCTCCTTGTTTATTCTAGAGCTGTCTGAATGAAAAAAAAAAAATTTAAAAAAATCTGTAGAAACATTTTTCAAAGGTTAGTTTAAATAGGTCAATAAATGAACAGGAAGGAAATGCTGGGCCTACTTGTGCTCTCTGTTGCTGCATGTAAAACCACTCTGAAATGTTCAATTACCTGTTAAAGCCACTTTCAGCAAAATTCACTCTCCATCACTGCCCACTCTTCAACTCTGCGATCCTGATTTAAGGCAGCGCAAAAATCCCCCTGCAGGAGAGCCAAGACCTGTGGTCTCAATAATCCAGGGGAGTCTTTGCTTTAAATTGTGGTTTTAGAGTTGGACCTTTGGCAGAGACTGTCTCTATAGAGCTTCCCTCCGGTACCCTGACAAGTCTATCTTCTAAGTTTGCTCACCTCATTTCTCTGCCAGTAACATGATAAGAACAATAAATAATAAGGCTATTATTATAGTTTTCTGAATTAGCTTTTTATCATTTAAATTAAAAGCTTAACTTATAGTCACAAATGGCTTAAATATTTAGCCAAAGTAATACTTCCAAAATTACTCCTTTCTTAAACCTATGAGGTAATTCATAAGGTATTGTCTTTTGGGAAATAGAATAAATATTATGAAAGTCAAAAGATGTCAAACCTTCTAGGCAATGGAATAGTCTAAAATTAATTCTAGTAATGAATTTTGATACAATGACTTCTAACATGTCTCTTTGGAGTGATAAACAACTTGACTTCAAAACCAGCTCCAATATCCAATACATTTATGACTTACCACATGGTAAAATGACAGCCAGTTTGTTTCAGTCCTAGAGTCTGCCTCAGCATAGCTGCTTGTGGTAAACTTTTCAGTTCTTTCTCAGCAGGCTTCCTGGAAAATTGCCAGTTACAGAAATCTCTGGCAGTTGTGAAGTGCAGCTGTGACTATCTGCTTAATTTTCCATAAAATTCATTTGCATCAGGCAATCTCCAACATATACTGAATAAAACACGCACAGGTACATATTTCAAAAGTACTATGGTGATCTCACCTGCACCACATGAATCATTTTCATACATTTTTATTGCCATGACAAATAACTTAAGGCCAGTGATTATGGTTTTTAACTACTTCAGAGTTCACATGAACTTTTTGACCATGTAGCCAAAAGAGAAACAAAGAAAATGAATCTTACGTAATTTTTGTGCAGAGTCAAAGCCTGTAAGTCAAAATGGATAACTGGTATGTATCAGCTCTTTTAGTGATATGAATCCACTTCACTCAGTACACACAAATAAACTATAAATATATTTCAAAATTATTAATTCAGTGAAGTCTTTGAAGCTTGCAAATGTACAAGAGAAAGGAAGAAATAGAAAAAAAAGTCATTTTTTGTTAACTTCCAAATCTTCTGCCAATCTTTAGCTCACAGTGCAAGCATGAAATTAGCTACCAAAGAAATTGGCCACTTCTATCTGTACATTTATTTTAACTGATTTAAGCATTATTTCATATGTTTCTCTCTTTATTCGACCAAACCTATACTTTGATCAGCATAGAGATTTAGTTAAAATTGCAATTTCTTCTGTGTCATTCATATACCTGCAAAAACCCTGACACAAGCACAGACTGTATCAGCATTAATTTGTTTTTGCTAATACTGTCAGCTCTCTGTTTTCCAGGCTAATGGGAGGGTGGAAATAGCTCCCCATACAAGGGATCTCTGTCCCTGCACCCTCCTCTGGCTGGACATACATTGCACTGCCCCACAGTTGTGCTTCTGGCAAGTTCTACCTACTGGGAGTCCAACTGCACCTATCCTGCAACCAGGGGCAGCTGCTGCTGGCTCACAGCACAGCCCTGTCCCTATGGTGCTGAAGTTGCACCAAGAAGTCTCACTGAACTCAGGCTGGGCCTGAGCATGGGCTACTCACATGCTTCTGCATCCATGACGTGGATCAGACCAGTTAATTAAAAATTTTGTTTACAAGAAGTTGGTTTATTTACCTGGGGAACTGTTACAACTTGCATCTACACAAGGAAGGTGTGCTGATGCAGCAGAGCAGTGTGGAGACTGCAGTAAATAATTTGAAGTCCTGAATACTGTCTTTGTTTATTTTGTCTGGATATGTTTCATTGATCTGATTCACCTGTGAGTGTTTGATTCATCCTGTCTTCATCTGTTAAGGCTTTGATCTAGTCTATGCTGCTTGTCCTGCCCAGTCCATGTATAAAAGAGTGAAAAAGTTTATCCTGAACAAAAGGTTTCTCAACTACAGCTATTGCTAAGAAGAGGGAATGCTAAACACTTGGTAATTCACTCTGGCTTCCCCTTTTACTGCTACTCAGCTGGTGTTTCTATCCATCTCAGCTATCTCCAGCTACAAATACAGAACAGTTGTTTTATACTTTATGACTTTTTTCAGACTTGGTAGATTATCTGGATTCACAACATCTGTTTTACATGTGATGGTGCTCAAAGCAAGAGAAGCAGGATAGTTTGATGAGGTTGTGTTTCTGTCAAGATGTTCTTTGCAGAAAAGATTAGTATTTTTTGTTCTAAATAAATATTTTGATGACCTATGCTATCACAGAGGGAGTTCACGGAAACTATTAATACATATTTTTAATAGACAGCAGCTTTCCAGGATCTGCATCTGTTCAAACATACCATTTAGTCTATAGAGATGGGCTAACACAGACCACTGTGCACCAGCAGAGGCTGGGAGTCCTCAGCAAGATGTGTCTACTGTAATTCTTATCCAATGTTAAGGATAACAGGTGAGCTGTGATATCAGAAGTTCAAAATCTGGACTCATGGAGATTTAAGGTAACTAACTCCCTCACTTACTTTCATATTTATATTCACTTTATTGTAATAGGGGATTAATTCAGTTGCCAAAAGGCGAGTGCCACAGGGTATTTTTCATGGCCTTCTGCTGCTGCTCCTCCAGAAAGAGATGTCTTTCCAACTTGGTCTGTCATCTTTATACCGGACACACTACAACATCTCACATGGCACTAGATGATTAGGCATAGGAAGTTGCACTTAGATATTAGCCCAGGTTCTACAGAAACTCAGACATTCAGCACTGAAATCACAAGTTCCTGAAGGAAAAAAAGATTTAGGAATTGTAATACTGAACTGAATAGCAACACTCCAAATTTAGGCACGCCTTTGAGGATTTATTCTAACAACTTTGGGAATGTAACTGAACCATGTTGATTTCAAGGACATCTGCTGCAAATTCTCTCTGCAGTTAATGGAAAGAGGCCAGACACCTTCAGAGATGACAAAGACCTTACATGTAGATGACCCATGTAGCCCCTCTGAACTGTACAGTCATTAGTTTCTCACTGTAAATGCCACTGTTAAAGGAGTAAAATTAGGTGGGATGGGCCTAGGGTCAGGCCATGCACCATGACTCACAACATGGCCTGTAGAAGCCAGCAAGAGTGGAAACATCTTTGAGCAAGGCAGGAGAATTTCAAGAAATGCAGAGGCAGTGCACATCCTGCCATGGGAGCAGCACTCAGCCTCATACTCTTCTCTGAAGTCAGACATTTGCCTAAAGTGTAAGGAGGTTTCAGCTGTAGTTACCATCCCTTGCCAGGGGGTGCAAACAGATGGTTATTTGCCCAAGTTTATCATAGTCTAGAGAAAGTAAATACATGAAATATCTGATGAAAGTTAGCACCCAGAGTAAGTGGGTTAAGTAACTACAAGAGGAGAGACCTTGAGTGATCTCCCAGGCCTTGTTTGAAGAGTTGTTATTGCTGTGGCTTGTTTTGTTATGACAGGAAAAAATAAGACAAGGAGTACAAGGAGAGGTAATCTATTAATTAATTCAGATATATACAAAAGGGTCCATCTTTTTTTAAAATAACATCTTCTACATTTCAAGTGCATGTCAATTAATTTTCCTTATAATGAAAAACCCATGAGCACTAAAATTTTAACTAATAATACGGACAGTGAGAAAACAATACATTATCAGTGGCATCAACCAAGGTTCTAGTATATCCATGGCGTCTCAAAATGCCTTCTTTTACCCTTCTTCTGTAAGTACAGTACTGGTAGAAGCGAAATCTAGCATATTTCCTGGTTTTAGATCAGGATTTGTGAGTATAGTAGCTCTGACCGAGCTCAGACACCAGCTGTATCTCCTTTCTAAAATATGTGTGAAAACCAGAGACTAACCAGACCAAAATATTGTTTAACTTAACCACAAAATTAAATTGTGTAGAGGAAAAAAGCTTGCTAAAACCCCCAGCATGCATTCTACCTCCCTTTGTGGCTGTCCCAGCCCTCTCAGACACCCAGTTATATGACCAAAAGGAGCGTTATTCCCACAAACAGTTTTACAGCCACTCTTGTAGGAGTTCCCTTTTTAAGCTGCTGCACTTCTTTTGATCTCTGTTGGGTGTAGTCTTTCTCCTGTCTTGCCAATGTCTAAAAGTTCCCAGACAGAAAGAAGCAGCTTGGTGTCAGCTATTCAGTTTTGTCCCCTATATGTCTTTTATCCTTTCTATAGCTTCTATGAGACTGTGACAAGAAATTATTGTGAACATGCTCCAGTAATCAGGTGAGTCTTCAGTACTCATATATCATCATAAAAGAACATCTAACTTGTCTTCTCAGGGCTGAGACATGAGAACTTTTTCCACAAAATGCATCTGTTCCAGATATCATGTTCTCATGTGCGTTTCTCATGCAATTATGGGCACATGAGGGCATAAGCTCTTCCTTGATAGAGTCTGTCCAACTATCTCCTGAGTGAGAGGGTCACCAGCAGAAGACAAAGATGGGATATGTGACTGTGCACAGCAGACACACTAGCCCTGTAGACAACTACATGTCAGCAGATGATGAAGCGTAATTATGCAAATTTCTTCATTAAACTAACATTTCCTTTCTGCTCTGGCTCAAGTCTGTGTGTGTTCTACTCAATTATGTCTCAGCTTCCCAACCCATTCCAAACATAATTGAGATAAATATTGTTGCATTTAATTAATACAGCATGGCATTTAGTTTAAACAATCTCAAATTCAACTACCATATAAGACTGGCTAAAAGAACTGCTGCAAGGATGATGACATTCAGACCTGAATATTTCTCAATTATGCACCAGTTAGACATTTAGATACTTCTTATTATAAAATGGAGAACTTTGATGTGACAGACCTTTCCAAAATATATTATTATTTGTTTTGCAAACTTGCTATGATTTTGCTTATCAACAAATGCAAGTGGGGAAATTTATATTGCTACCAACCACCTGTAGTCTACAAATTGTTGTTTAACTCCATTCATTTAACCATCAATATTGCTCACTTTCTACTAAAGTATGCAAACCAGTTTTTTTAATAAAAGCACTCTGGATGGTGTGTAAAAGGTTAATATAATATGGTTAGTAGCATATATTGATTAGAAAGCAGTGATATATTGGTATTATGATCAGCAGCTCCTAATCAAATGCAGTATATATGCATGTGGTATCCTCTGCACACAAATCCTGGTTGAGTTTTCTTCATTTAATGTTAGTTACACTCTACTGTATTGCTGTCTCAGACAGCAATCCTTCATTTATTAACATTTTTTTATACCATAATTGCTTTTAGAAATTTAAAGATGGATTCTTTTTTTCAGGAATATCTTTAACTCAGTTTCCAGATTGTAATTGGCAAATCCTTATCATGCCTTGATCAGTTTGGTAGGCACACTAATAGTCTGTAGTTGGAGCTATTTGTAGCAGGATGTCATAAAGGAACAATCTGGATAATTATGCAGTGTGTTTATGGCTTGGGGGAGTGATGACTATCTGTGTGATCTCCCAAATATGTGTTCCACTTGTAAACCAATTCAATCTTATCTTCAACAGGATAGAGGATTAAAGTTTTCCAAGCTCTTGTGGACTAAAAAAAACCTGATAATTGCATAGGGGAGAGAGACTTACCAATACTGCAGTGGGAGCTCTCGTCCTGTTTGATATCAGAGAATTTATATGATGATTTTTTTATGAATACTCCAGACCTTAAGGCATTAGAAAACAGGTAAAAAACATAATTGTAAGACACAAATTTAGTGGATGTAAAGCTTCATTAGTTTCAGTGATCGTGGAACAAGTTTTTGCATTGCCAACAAAACACTTGGTTTGAGTCTGTGAATTCATGCCAGGTCCCTTTTTACAGGTTGGAATATACTGATTTAAGGAACTTTTTCCATTTCTCTGATTTCTCTGATTTTAAGTACTCCTGCCAAGGCAATTACTGGTGAATCAGTCAGTTATCTCTGGAAAAAGTGTCTCTGGTTGGCCAATCTAGTTGTACTTAATAATGTCATTTTGGATTATTACACCATTCAGAAAAAATAATAAATAAAATAGACAGGGAAAACTACAAACCATTTTGCATAATAAGGTAACATCAAAGCAGGATTTGTCTGCAAATGTCAGACTTCAAAAAGGCTACACCTACAATAGTGAAGGTTTTCCATTTACTCAGAAAACCTGTTAAAGATCAATTCCAATCTACAGAAATCTGATTAAGGCTTCTCATTTTACAGTTTACTCAGCCAATTCCCATCCAAAGAATTCACTTGAATGAGAATTACAAGATTGAGCTGGACAATCAGATGTTTAGTTTGACTGTATTTGACTTCATTCCACGTGTTTCCCCATTCCTGGCTCCTACACACAACTTTTATATTATGCCATAAATACTGTCATCAAACTAAATATGCTATGCTGTAGATAGGTCAGCTGGAAAAAGATTATCACCATAAATGGCAGAATGTTGTATGAAGAGCTGGAGCAAAGAAAAAATCAGTAGGAAATATGGCTGATAATCTATTTAGTAGAATATTTTTCAGTTTTTTGTTTAGATTCTCATCAGAGGCCACTTCAACCCGAAAGGAAAATAAAGCCATTTCAGCAAGAATTAGATAACAAATGATTTAGCATACCTGAAGGCATTCATTCTTTTTCGTAAACAGAGAAGGGATGACAAAGAGATGTGAACATCCCTTGCATAGATTTACCTCTTTGTGTCTATTTATTTTCCCCAAGATAACCTCAATTAGATTGAGTCCAAATTCATTCCCTTTTTTGATGAGCGCCCGAGATTTCGAAAAGATCTCAATAGAAGCAGTTCTGCTCAGCAAAACAAAGGAGTCTGAATTGCTTTAATCTGCTTGCCAGGGAGGACAATGGCCAGGAAAATGCAGCACCTGAATGTTATCATCTGCTAATAACAGGTTCACCTGCTTTAGAAACACTGGCAATGCACTTTACTTAAATGCTTCTTATAAAGCAGTGGTGCAATTTTTACTGCTATTGACACCTTGGCTTGCCAGTTCAGGGATGCCAGACCTTGATAAAATCGTAGGGTGATTCTGCTGTGCAGACAAATCCTTTATAATGCATCCTCTGAGAAGAGCTGGGGGTGATGGTAACCTCTAAAGAACCAGTGATTGTAATGTACCATTTCAGCCCCATCTAAGCCCAAGAGTAGTCTCTTGTCCCAGAAGAAATTTCATACTCTGTGCTGTTTGACCTTGTTCTTCTTCCCATGGAGGGTTATAAATGGGCTCTTTATTCCACCTACAAGCCTTAGAAAACTTTTTCATAAGGCTATCTCAGCCAAAGACATAGTGATCTCATTGTTGTGGCTAACACTGAACAGATCATTCTTGCAATGACACTTCCACTTCAGAACCCTACAGTACACATAGAACAGGCTTTAGCAGAAGACACTTCAGTTTGTATATCCATGTTTTATTTGTTTGCTTTGCCAATAGGCTGCAAAGATATTTTCTGTATGAAGTCAGTAGCAGCTTGGTCCACATGGTTTTTTACAGTGACAGTCATTGTGTTCACATATTTCAAAGAGAAAATGTGGAACCATCATTGAGATTTGTGTACTTTGGGAAAAGAAGTTCCCTGAGCTTGCAAATCCCTAACCCAGGGTCAGGAAGCATGGAAACCCCAATATCCCCAAGCTGAAGGCTGAAATCCCATACAGTAGTACTATCCAAGTATGCATTTTGAGGAAACCCAGTCTGTACATTAAGTTGCACTGGAGTCATGCACCCTGACCATGAGCCAAGTGAGTTGTAAAGAAACCAAATAATTTTCTGATGGCAGCTGATTTCCTGGCAGGAAGGGTTTCCTCAGAACTCCACATGGGTCCTCTCTGTTTGCCAAAACCCACCCACATCACAAAACCTTTTGGTTTCAACAAATCAGTGATTTCCAAAAAGCCAGGGGGAAAAAAAACCCCAAAAAACAAAAACATAAAGAATAAAGAGTTGTTTAAAGACAAAGTTCCCAACTAATTCAAATTATTTCACTTAGTTTTCCCAAAGCTATAAATCAGTGCAATTGCTGTGTCTCGAAAAAGGAGCCTCCAGTTGTGTTTTCTAGTTTGAAAGAGTCTTACACACCAAGTCCTGAGATGGCTGAGAGCACTGCATTGTACAAATGTCCTGATCATACCATAGCAGGATACCTGGATATAGCTTCCTGCTCCCTCATGACAATCCTCTCACAGTCCCCAGCATAAAGTCCATACGTTCACTACCCTTGGAGTGAACCTTGGAATGCAATTTAAACAGGACAGGTAACAACCAGTAAAGGCTTCTGGGTATGTCTGGCGGTCACTAACCAGCAGAACACAAACTGTCCAGCCAGGGTCACTGGGTATCTCATCTGGCTCCTCGCCTGAGCTAGGTTACTGTCACAACTTAATTAGGTAAAAATAATCCCAATTTAAAGCACTGGTAGAGCCAACCTAGAGGACTCTTAACCAGTGTTCGGCCAATTGCCTTTTCCAATGATTCCTCACATTTACTCTCAAAATGAGCCTCTTGGGATTGATACCTCTGCTGAGTGATTGACCAAAAGGTCTTTTGCAGAGTAAATGAGAGACCCTGGCACCTGACAAGATACATGCCACAAATGATCATGCAAACTTCAATCTCCAAAAGCATTTGTGTCTCTGTGAGTCAGAGACAGCAGGGTTGCTGTGCAAGATTTATACGTAAAAAACCTTTTGCATTTGTGATTGCTTTACACAGGCATGCTTTGCCTGTGTCCAGAAGCACAGTTGGCTGTTCCTTCAGAGCAAGCCCCTGCTTTCATGTGGTATGGATTTCCACCAGCTTCAGGCCCACAGGCAGGTGATCCTCTCCTCTGCAGTGTGTATGTTGTCATCTTCCCTGTGCTGTGCCAAAAGATATGTAGCAGAAAACAGATGAAAGTCCCTGCATTTCACTTTGAATAGTAAATCAGAGTGTCCGTGAAAAAACACTAGGAACATACTGTTATTATTTACTCAGGCAATACAAGTCCTACAGCCAGTCCTTTCTCATCTCCACTGCCCCACCCTGGAGCCCATGCTGGGATATCTCTCTGACGCTCCTTGTATGCATGAATGCTGGCACCTCAGGAGCAATGAGGAGGGTGCATTACAGGACCTTTGGATCTCAGAGGAGGGCATCACTGTTTAAGCAGGGAGTAACGCATTTTTAATTAAAACAACTGGCTGGCACAGGGCATAAAGTGAGAGAAATTAAGGAAGGAGACCACCAAAATACATGGTTATGGAGATGTGACAATGTAAGTATTACCGTACTATAAGTCTCCAACAGTTCACCAGTCATATTTTTATAGCAAAACAACCATTTGTAGAATTATAAACTGCCCCTGCAGACAGGCCTTTAATGTTTCAATGAGAAAAGCAGGAACTGGAGTCGCTCAAACAAAGCCAGAGGATTGTGTATTAGTATTTTGCTGCTTCTGAAAGTCTTGGCAGTGTTAAACTGCTCCATTAAATAGGTTTCCTCCACATAATAGAAGTAGACCTGCAGTTTCTGCAAAATTCCTGAGTGCTCAGATTTGGGCTGGGAAGGGTTGCTCTCCATTCAGTATAATTCAACAGAATGCTCTAAGAATACCAGGGAAGCCTGGCAGCACTACCTTAGCACTAACAAATACAGTTATCCTGAGTAACTGCCTTGAAACAAGAAAAGACACTTTTTATGATGACTGTTTCTAATAATGTCCAAGTTCCTTTGTTCAGATCTTTTCCATCTTTCAAAGTCAGTGGGGCACTTAGACTGTGGCACTAGGATTGCAAGCAGACAGGCACTGCACCAACACCAGGTGGCAAAGCCCTGGAACAGCAGAGGTAATCCGTGAGCTGGGTTGAAGACAAACTCCCTGCTGCATCTCTAGCCTACTTTCAACCTCAAAAGAATGTGGGGATGTTTACAGACTCAGCATGCCGAAAGCCAGAGCAGCTGGAATTTCAGCTCAGCTGGCAAAGTGCTCCCACTGGGAGCCAAAGTGGCCAACATGCTACTCCCAACAGCCAGTCTGTCCCTTGGTTTATCTGCTTCATGAGTGCAGCAGTTTGGAAAAGTTACGTGGGCACAGCAGAACAAGCACATCTCAGGGGGAAGACAAAGATGGAAGGAGAAGGTGGGACAACCAAAACATGGACATGCAGCTGGAGAGAAACGCCTGGCTGTGCCTGGATGGCTCCTTTGGGGGTTTCCTGAAGGAGGATGAGGTGAGCCTAAGCCCTGAGCTTCTGTGCCCTCTGGTGGCAAACAAAGGAGTGGAGACAGAAGAGGTCACTCCTGTCCCACCTGCACCAGCACAGGGCTGGCGCAGCCACGCACAGCCGTGCCTCTCCTCTGCAGAAGAGGCCTCACAGGGCTCAGTGGGCAGCAAGGATGGCCAGGTGGGCATGGCAGGTGAAATGCCTCCACTCCCTCCTCTGGCAGAGAGTGTGACAACGTTCCCCTCAAACAACGTATGTCCCCAGTGGAACTGATGAGGGAGGAAAAAATCTACTTGGGAGACTTGGAGGCCCCTTCTCCACAGTCCATTCTCCTGCCAAAAGCATAACACTGAGCTAATGGCCCTGAAACTTTGTTTTGATTTCCCAAGCAGCCTTAAGTTACCTAATATCTGGCTGGCTTCCCTTAATGGCTTTCCAGCAAAATAAATCCTAAACAGTTTTCATCAGATACCAACTATTATGAAGTTAGTTATCACAAAACTCCTGTTCATATTATCAAACTCCTTGATGACAATCTTGCCTTTCTTTCCTTTTTTTTTCTTTCCCCTCCCTGCCTGCATTGATTATCCTCTTTAACTTACATAGACAGGGGATACACATACACACAAGTTTTTGTTTACAAATACACACGTACACATATGTAGAATCATAGAGTTGTTTAGGTTGGAAAATACTTTTAAGATATCAAGTCCAACCATTGTGTAGATATAGACGTAGATGCAGATGTAGATAAGTAAATGTCTGTGAAGGAACCATGAAATACCACAAACCTCTGGGCCAGCCCCTCTTTCCCTAGATTTTGTCTCAGCCACCTGTAAAGGTGACAGGTAAGCTCAAGGATCTCAGAGATGATCCACTTTACTAATTTCTGAGAGAGCATAAAGTCGCTTTAATGCTTATTCAACAGCAGTCTTGTAGTAATGATTTTGTGGCTAAGAAACAGCAGCCCCAGAACTCTTTGGCAGGTGGAAAAAATGTGAGTAACCTGTCCTTAAGCTGGTGTCATGCCCACTTCTGCATGCATCCAGCCAACACAAACAGTGACAGGACTGGGATAGGCAGTTCATTTATTGTTTCATCATCCTCCTTGTCTTCTAGATTATTTGAATCTCTAGCAGAACTAAGAATAATGATGTTTATGCTTAAACCATGAAAGAACAAGGGGCTACTTAAAATCTCATATTCCTGTATTTCCTTGTGCTGACTATATAAGTTGTGATGACAAGTCACAATAAAGATTTCAGTACATTTCCACAAAATACTATTTCAGATGCCAGAATTAAGCCAGTGCCCCACTCTCTGAATTTATTTCAGAAGGCATCAGTAATTTCAGAGATTGCTTTTTATCAGAGGATTTTAGAGCAACAGTGCTACAGGGCAGCTCTAGCTCTGCATGGCTCACCAAAGTTCCTTGTTCTCCACTCAAATCTGAAACACATATTTATAGTTCAGATTTGAACGAGACGCTTTCAGCCTACCCAACTGCACCTGAGCAGAGACCATGTCAGTCAAAGCTTACACTCTCCTGGCAGTCTCTTTTCTGTGAGCTACAGTGATAGGATAGGGAGTAAGGGGTACAAACTGAAAGAGAGAAAATTTAGGTTAGACATTAGGAAGAAATTTTTTACTGTGAGGGTGGTGAGGCACTGGAACAGGTTGCCCGGAGATGCTGTGGATGCCCCAACCCTGTCAGTGTTCAAATCCAGGTTGGATGGGGGATGGGGCCCTGAGCAACCTGGTGTAGTGGGAGCTGTCCCTGCCCATGGCAGGGGCTTGGATCTGGATGA
The DNA here is from genome assembly GCA_013401135.1 of Cettia cetti. Taxonomy (NCBI): domain Eukaryota; kingdom Metazoa; phylum Chordata; class Aves; order Passeriformes; family Sylviidae; genus Cettia; species Cettia cetti. The sequence goes on from VZUI01018097.1 coordinate 43,597, forward strand.
CCTATAAGTTCCATTCTAACCCCTGAACATTCTATGACTCTAAGACAACTGCTGTTTGACAAGCATTCTAGCATCAGTCATAAAACCCTGCAACAGATTAGGGTGGAGGAAAATATATGTCTCAAGGATGCTTTGCTACCTTATTTATAGGTGTATACCGTTTATTTGAATGGGGCATGAAAAGTAGAAAGAAAACTGTATTTTTTTAAAGAGAGTAACAGTTTTCTTGTGAATGTGTGAAGAGAAACAAGCCATTAATAAAATTTTGCTCAGCACATCTAAAGAATTTTATCTCTGCAGACTGAAAAAACTGATCATTTTCTATTGCTTTTAGAATCGGGGATGTCTCAAGCACTGAATCAAAGAATCACAGAATCACTGGGTTGGGACCTCTAAGGTCATCGAGTCCAACCCATGCCCTAACAACTCAACTAAACCATGGCACCAAGGGCCACATCCAGTCTTTTTTTAAACACAGTTATGCCCCTTTCAGGGAACTGCTTATGTTGCAAATATGATTAAATTAGGGGACTGTATTTCAAGCAGTGATGTCCAGATTATGGTGCAAATTCTTTTGATCTTCTTATTGTAGTATATTAATGCATCAAGACCACATTAGATATGTTAGGAGCTCCTACCCATACAGAGAAAGCAGTCTCTCAGCAGACATGTAAATGATTGTCAGATTGTCATGCAATGAGAAAAGCATCCTAGCTGTTTTTTATGGTATAAACAGATTAGGTTTACCTGCAAGCATGACAACCCACAGGCATGCATAAGACAAGTTTATGAATCAGATGAATTTTCCTAAGTTTTAACATGAGTAAGAACTTATCAATGTTGATATCTGTTATAAATGATCAGCCAATTTTATCAATAAATGAATTTTATTGGAAAATTGCCATAGAAAAAAAGTCCGAAAAAGCCACAAACAAAAGAAATCAGTTCCGAGCCCAGGGTCAGAACGAGTGAGCTGCGATTCGGCCTCTATCGCACCGAGTCTCCCTCTGTTCACGGAGCCTGTCTTTGTGGGGTCGGTTTTTATACGCTTCTTCGGCTGGACAGGGAGTTACTTCATTCCTTTTGTCCTTTCCTCTTTTCTTGAATATTTATGGAGTCTCTTTTCTTTGCTGCTGGTCCACTGAACAGCTTTCCAGGAAGGGATGGGTGCTTGATTAAATTTATGAGAATTGATTAAATTATGCACACTCTTGGTGATGTTCCTCAGATGCATATCAGGTGTTGATCACTGGGTCATTGTGAGGCCCATCTTTGGAGGAGACCCATCTCTTTTCAGTGCCACCCTTCTTTCTATTGCAAACGGGTCTCTTCCCCTGTTACTGGCAAAGACAGCACAATTCCTGGACACACTTTTCTTAAGCATGAATGACTTTATACCATATATTACAAAAAACCCCCACAAATTATTCCATAACATATATCACAATATCACTGAATATTTTGGCACCTGTTAACTTTCTTTTGCTGTTTCAAAAAGCCTGCAAGAAGTGAAAGCAGAGCCTGCTGTCTGGAGAAGCAATTAGCCTGGCCTGTGAGTAGTGTAGCAGAATGAAACCTTAAATGAGATGGCTCCAGGGCCTAAGAAAAAAGAGGACATGAACAGCCAATGATCAGCTGCCTATGGAAAAAGAACTGGATTTAATACCAACTTAATCAAGGCATTTATCTGTCAGGGAAATAATACTGGATAAGCATCTTGTAGTAGGATTCATCCAATCTGTCATACAATGAGAACCGGGGGAGTATAAAGTTCTAAATAATCAATTCACATAAAGAAATCTACTGTTTTATTGATGGAATTCTGTCAGCAGAAGGGCAAGACCTGTTCTTAGCTGAGAGACATCATCTCCTGCTTCATAAAGCAATTGTGACTCAGACTGTCCTCAGCCTGTGTTCAGAGCAGCACGGTCTCCCTGCTCTGCCAACTGCTTACTCAAGCAGGACCCCCTTGAGCTGGGTCTGCCACCCCGGTTCAAGGGCATTTAGATGACTGAAAATGCAGTTGACTGCTGCCTGGGGTACAACCAGTTAAAAGCTCTCAGAAATCTTTTGGCTTTAGGACCTACTATTTTTTGGTGTATAGAAAGAATGTGGCCAGCAGTACCAGGGTAGGGATTGTCCCCCTGTGCTCAGCAGTGGTGAGGCCACACCTCAAACCTTGGGTTCAGTTCTGGGCCCCTACAAAAAGGACATTGAGGTGCTGGAGCAGGTCCAGAAAAGGGCAATGGTGCTGGTGAAGAGTCTGGAGCACAAATCAGATGAGGAGCAGCTGAGGGAGCTGGGAGTGTTTAGCCTGGAGAAAAGGAGGCTCAGGGGAGATCTTATCACACTACAGAGAGATCTTATCACACTATCTTATCTACAAACCCCCTGAGATGAGATTGTAGCCAGGTGGAGATCAGCCTCTTCTTCCGGGAAAAAGGAGGAAACAGCCTCAAGTTGTGCCAGGAGAGGTTTAGGTTGGATACTAAGAAAAGGTTGATCATGTAACAGGCTGTCAATCTTTTGGAACAGCTTGCATGGGGAAGTGGTGAAGTCACTATTCCAGGGGGTGTCCAAATGACATGTAGATGTGGCCCTTGGGGATAGGATTTAGTGGTGGACTTGGCAGTGCTGGGTTACTGGTGAGATTTGCTGATCTTAAGGTCTTTTCAAAAATTACAAAGGATTTTGTGATCCTATGATTCTAAATGTCTTCTAGATGTGTATTTGAATCCTCTCTGGCTTATCTGCCTATTTTTTTCTGCTCCTGGATCAGCAGTAGAACTGGTTTGTTTAAGTGGAAATGTGAGAAAAGGCAGTCTTCACTGGCTGAATGTGTTCACGTTTCTTTAGTTGTAGAAAGAATGGGTGAAATGAACAATTAATGAAGACAGCCACTCCCTGTCCTTTGCAGACACTCACCTGTAATTACAGCCTTTTCTCACTGTCAACTTCAAAAGGATGGGAATACTCCTGACTGCTCCCCATAACTCCTGATGGACTCTTGCAGGATCTCAGTGAGGCTCATAATCCACAATTTAAAAGAACTTAATATATCACATATGAGTGATATATACAGAGCACTTTAACTACAGAAATGGAGAAGTAGCTCAGCAGTCCCTCTACACTTAAACATCATACAGAAAATATCAGATTTTTTCATCTTGGACTTACTAGTGAATTCAAATATCAAGGCCTAATTGTTCTTTCACGCCTCTGTAATTCAGAGGTAACATGAGAGGAGAATTTTATCACTGAAGCTAAGATAGAAGTTAGACATGAATTGCTACAACTTTCAATTTTAAAAGAAAATATTTTAATTATGATGCAATGCAGTGGGTATTAAAGAAGCTAACATTACTGTTTATTTTACATGATGCCCAGTCCTTTTCTATTTTTTTTTTCAATTCCAAAGCAAAGCCCCCATTGACTTCATTATGAGCAGAGTGATATGCCTCAGATAACAGGGGAAAGTACAACAGATCCATGTGTGGTGGATCTCAAGATACAGCACTTACACAAAAATAAAACCTAACTCTATGATCACTTAGAGGTAAAGCAGTGCAGCTTCCAGTTAAATCAGGGATACTTCACAGGTAAAATGTCAGTGCAACTCTATGTATTCCTTTAAAAAGGGAGCTGATCACCATTATCTTACACTCACTTCTCTGTAGCTTATCATAACTTTAGGCCACTAAGCAGACTAATTTGCTGCAAAATATCCCCCCCCCCCCCGCCCCCCCCCCAATACCTAATGGCACAGCACAAACCGAGTGGGGTCCAAAGGCCTTTTGCATCAACACCTACACCAGTAAATCCTGACTCTTGGTGGCATTGCTGTCAGAGGCCAAGTCCTGGAATAGCAAGGACACATGGTTTCAGTGCTCCAAAACTATCCATTATGGTTAGCCTGGAACTTTCCAGGGTCTTATAGTATTATGCTAAGAACCAAGCCCATATTAATCTTTTTGACTGTACAAAGAACATGATGTATTTGTTCATTCTGCATTACAATTTTGAAGGTATTCAGCAAGGAAAGTCTTAAAAATATGAGAAATATTTGGTTAATTTGAAAAGCTGTAAACCAGAGACTTCATGAGTCAGATTCTTCAGCAGATGGGATACAATTTTCAGCAGAGACTAAATTATTTAAAAGTCAAAGATCAGTTTTCAAAGAGACAGGTGCTTAAATATCATTGAAAGTCAAATGAAAATAAATCTGTGAGTCCAATTCAGAAATAGTATTTCAGTCTGTGTGAAAGCATTAAATACTCATCCTTGAGAGTATATTTTCTTGTAAATTCAATGTATCCAGCCTCTGGATTTTGGTCTGGACATGTTCAAATAAAAAAACAGAGGAGAGCAAATTCTCCCTCCCATGGGAATTAGTGGTGACATGCTATGTTTCAGACTATGCAGGTATTCGGAACAGATAATGCGGTTTCATCCTGGGCTGAAGCTATTGCACAGGTCTTTCACTCGTATGAATAGGGAGACTTCCTCTGTAATATGGAGCAGGTGAGGCCTGGAACTATTGCTGTGCAGGGTCCATACCTCTGCCATCAGTTCAGGGTTTCTGGGAGGAGGAGGAGGTCTGATGACACTCCCCCTGAAGATCAAAACACCCACACCACAAAAGCAATCAAACCACTAAAACTTTCTGAAGGAGAGCTGTGCTGAAGGGCTCTGCCTTCTGGTGTCTGTGGTTTCCCTTGAATCAGCATAGCTTTCAGATGGGACTCTTTAGAAGAGACCATCACATAGAATCACTAGGTTGGAAGAGATCATCGAGTCCAACCCATGCCCTAACACCTCAGCTGCTTATCCTGCATGAGAAGGGACATGTAGTAACCTCCTGCCACCACCCCACGGGTGGAATTAAATCCCCCTGACTACAGGTTTGTTCACTCCTCTGCAAACTCCTACCCATGCCCATGAAAAGCCACCCACATCTCAGCCACTGATGGCTGTGCTGCACTGGGAGGAGCTGGAGAGAGCTGATTACCAGAGTGCTATCAGAGCAGATGTGCTGGGAAATGAGCTGGGAGGGATTAAACCCAAGCTTAGATCACTGTGGCTGCATTTGTTTTAATTTCCCGGAAAGACACCGTTCAACCTTAGGGAGGCACTGGAAAGAATGGACAACTACAATGTTTGTCAAAGGAACACAACAAAAATGCAGGAACTTTTAAGACAGAACAAATAATGCTTCATTTAACAAAGACTTCTGTCTTGTTAGTGATCTCTCTCACTGTATAACAAAGGGTGACCCATTTTGGGTTATTTTTCTATTTACACCTAAGCCTCTGAAAGACTCAGAAGTCCTGAAGGTGCCAATTTCCCTAATTTGGGACTTTCCCTTCCTCCACTAGAGAGGCCAAAGGAGACAATGTGGCTCTTTATTGGTATCCTGCTTTCACTATTTGACCTGAAACTGGGTGCAGCCTTCACCCCTCCCAAACTGGAGTTTGTTCTGATTTGATGTCACTACAATTATTTCTTTAGCTTGACAACATCAGTGTGTGACTGTGGGGAGCTTACTTCCAATGTGTTAACAGTCCTGTAATGCTTAGATTAAAGGCCATAAAATACACAAATGATTGCCTTTCATTTGTTTGCATATTACTTTTATGCGAGCAAAGATTTGAAACAATTACCTGAACCTTTGCATTTTCCCCTTCCCTCACAGTGACACCAGCCCTTGAATTCTCATCATCACTTTGCAATCTCAAGATAGAGATTTCAATGCCGAAGAACCCCAAAAGCCTGCTCTCCTGCATCCCCCAGCACCAGCACTCAGCCTTTCTCTGTGAGCCCGCACGGGAGGGGCACGGCCCTGCAGGGGTGGCAGGTGGCCGCCTGCCAGGCCAGGCACAGGACGGTGGCTACTGCCAAGCCAGCTGGGTTCTCGCTCTTCCAGCTGGTGCAAAAGTTGCCAGGCAGCCTCATCTCCAAGAATTTTAAAAGCATTTGGGGCTGTAATCTATGCCATGTGTTTCTCTGTTTTTACTGCATAGTAGAAAATAATTTATTCAGATATGCTAAATTATACTTTTAATGTTCCACAAACACTTCATTGTGTAACTCGGTTTTGACATTAACTAGAAAATGCGGTGCTTTGCTCATTGTGTATATCATTATAATGGTTCTTTTTTGTTTAATCTAAATATTGTAGCTCATTTATCTTCTGGGATGCCACAATCGGCTCTAGACTCCATAGTTCTGCTGCTATCACCTAAATAATTAATACTTAAACATTTTATAAATAATTAGTTGATAACTGATTTTTGATGTATGTATATCTACACTATTTTGTTCAAAAGAATCCCTCATATTCTTTCCTTTTTACTGCATTTTGAGAACCTATATAATGTTGATCATTGCCCTTTTAAACAAGAAATGCTGAAGAAGGATTCCTCTCAGTAATTCAGTATCACTCAGTTCTTGAAAGAATTTAAAATGGCTCCTTTTTCATAAATGAGTTATTGTCAGCAAATTAAAAATGGGAATGGAGCCCAGGATATTCAGTTAGAGATTCAAAGATCTCTACCACTTGAGCTCAATGAGAATTTTCTACTGTTAGAACTGCTTTGGAGCGTCTAAGGTTTTTTTTAGTTCATAATCAGACATGAGATGATAAAGAGATATGTCAATACATGCCTTTATGTCTAAGCCTCTCCTTGAAGAAAAGAAAATGCTTCAGTTTGCACAATTCAAAAGATATCATTTTCATTTCCCGCTGCATCTTTAAGTTACACTTTGCTCTCCATGGGTTTTTGGTGCAAGTTCAGAAAACAAAAGTGAGTGAGCAAATGCAGTTTTGTTTTCTGTTGTGCATTGTTTTCTAGGAATGCCTTTCCTCCCTTAGATCTACCATATGATCACCTAAGTATCTTTCTTCTTTCCTGAGGGGAAAAAAAAAAAGCCAAAACATTTAATTTTCTTGTCATTTTCTGTCATGTGTCACATTCTGCAACCACTCCACAACAGAAATAATTATCACAAATTTCCATACAGTGACAAATAAATAATCTCAGAAAATCTATTTACACCCTAGTGGAATATGATTTCCAAATTCCTTTCAAGGCAAAAAACCCAAAACAAACGATAATAATAATAATAATAATAATAATAATAATAATAATAATAATAATAATAATAATAATAATAATAATAATAATAA
>VZUI01018126.1:0-23623 GCA_013401135.1 Cettia cetti
ACTCCCCCCCATCTCACCTGAGTGTCTGCATCCAGCTGGAGCCCACCCGGAGCCCCCCAAAACTCTCGCTGTGCTCTGCTCAGAGCCCGGGCGGCCCCCCCGGCACCCCCCGGAGCCCCCGGGGGTGCCCCCGGCCCAGCCCCTCGGAAGAAAGGAGCTCTTTGAGAGCCCCCCCGGCGCTGCGGGCGCCAGCCGGGGGAGGGGGAAGCGCGGGGGCCCCTCGGAACAAGGGGAGCCATTGATGGAGCGGGACGGGGGCGGCTCCGAGGGCTCGGGGAGGGGTCCCCGCCTGCCCCCCGCCGTGGGGAGGGGGCGCAGAGCGGGCACCCCCCGCACTGGAGCAGCCTCGAGCGGCTCTGCCCCGATTTTGGGGGCGTCTCTTTGTTCCCAGCCCGCTGCCCCTGACTCTCGCTTTTGGGGGTGGCCCTGAGCTGAGCCCCCCACCCAGTCTGTTCCTCCGCTCGAGCCCCCTCCTCATTTGGGGGTCCAACCTCCCCCCAGCCCCTTCCTTTGGGGTTCCCAGCGGCTCTGCCCCCCCCTCCCCAGCCCATCCCAACCCTCCCAATGGGGGGTGGAGCCCCCCTTCCTTCCTCCCCCTCCCCATCCCGGGGCAGGAGGGGCTGCGAGAGGAGGAGGAGGAGGAGGAGGAGGAGGAGGAGGACGGGCAGAGAAGGGAGCGCAGAACTCGCCGGGAGCAGAGCGGGATCGGCCGGGACGAGATCGGGATCAGACCAGGGATGAGGAATTCCCAACATCGCCCACCCAGGACCCCCCCGAACCTCCCCGTCCTCCCCAGAGAGCGGCGCAGAGCAGCCCGAGGTTGGTTGGATCATTTCACATGCCTTTATTTCAGCAGTCAGAAGAAAAAAAAAAAATTAATAATCATCCATTTTTAAGGAAAGGAAAAAAAAAAAAAAGGAAAAAGAAAAAAAAAACCACCCCAAAACCGCTTTTAAAAAAATCATTAATTAATTAATATTATCATACATTATACAGACTAGATACAAACCCTGGGAAAAGCTGGAGTGGGTTCGTGCCCCTCCGTGCCCGGGGAGGATGCAGGGATGGAGGGAGGGATGCATGGATGGATGCATGGATGGATGCATGGAAAAAAAAGCTGCTGGAAGATGAAGTTCCACCTGCTCAACCTGGAAAATCGGTTGATTCCTTTCCCCCTCGGGGTTTTGTGCCTCTTGCTTTGCGGGGTGTGATGGATGTGGGGTGAGGGGGGGGTTGGGAATAGCACCTTTGGAAAATTCCCGAGTGGAGCTGAGCAGCAAAAACAAAATAAAAAAGGAGGGAAATAAACCATGAGACAGAAGGGAATTAAAACACAACAAGCTGAGAGATCTTTGGAGGTTGTAGCACCAGGTGGTCCCGGGGTTGAGTGTTCCGGGGCCAAAATTAAAGAGAATATTTAAAAAACAATAATTAAAAAAAAAAAAATCCAACCACAAAAACCAGGATAAAAAAAAAAAAAAAAAATCCTGAGGGAAAGAAACCTCCAAAGGAAAATCGAAATAAGAGAACAACAGAGCAACCAAAGAGAAAAGAAACAAAACAGGGAATACAAGGGGAGGGAAATTAGCACCTTTGCTCTGAACCTGGCAGGAAAGTCCTGGCACGGCTGAAAAGCTCCAAGTGAAGCTAAAAAAAACCAAAAAAAACCCCAAAATTCCGAGTGAAAAAGACGATGAAACACCCCGAGAGTGGTGAGGTAGCCATCCAGACAGGGGCATCAGCGCAGGGCCGGAGCTGCTCCACGGCTTGGGAGTGAATTGGTTTTTGCTGCCTGAATAAAAATAAAATGAACGACAAACAACGAACAAAAAGGGGGAAAAAAAAGAAAAATCATAACAAAAAAACCCAACCAGAATGAAAGAGAGAACTCAAAATCAGCATTATCCAAATAAAAAATAAGGAGAGGGGAGAGAAAGAGGAAAAACGAGGGGGGGAAAAGGCAAATTATGGCCAGGAGTTCAAGATCTTCCTCACAGCAAAAAATTAAAATTCTAATGAGATGCAAGAAGCGAAGGGGCTGGGGGGGAGGGGGCCTGGGGGTCCCGGGGGGCTCGGGGACCCTTTGGGGGGGTTGAGCTTTGCCATCTCCGGGGCTGAGGAATGAGGGGGGGCAAGCAAGCGAACCCACTTCCTGGTGATTTTGTTTGAAAAAGTCATTTATTTGGGGGGTTTCTTGATATTTTCGGGGGGTTGAACTTTTTTTGTTTGGTTTTTTTGGGGGAGCGGGGAGGGTTTTTGAGGTTTTTCTCTTACGGCAACGCAACCGGAGTAGTTTTAGAGACGCTGGATAGAAACCGACACAAATTCAAAAGTCCATGTGAAATTTTCTCCTTTTTTTTTTTTTTTTTTTTTTTGGCTCTTTTTTTTTTTTTTTTTCGGTGTGTTTTTTTTTTTTTTATTATTATTATTACTTTTATCATTATTATTACTCTCTCCTGTCAACGCATCCGGGGTTACAAGAAGCAGACTGGGCCGATGTCGATGCCGAATTCCTGGTCCGGAGCGCCGACGTCCATAGGAGCCAAATCGATGATGGGCAAACGCGAGGTCTTCGTCGTCTTGTACTCGATGACTGTCTTGCCCCAGGCGCCCGTGTGACTCTGCGGGGACACCACCGTCACCTCCCCTGTCCCCACAGGGTGTCCCCCACCCTCTGCCACCCCCCTGCACCCACCGTGCAGCCGTCCTCGGTGACGCCGTAGGTGAAGCGGCTGTTGCCCTCGGCGCGGATCTCGATCTCGTTGGCTCCTTGCAGCAGCAGGGCTTTCTTCAGGTTGCCGCTGGCCTGGTCCATGTAAGCCACGCTGTTCTTGCAGTGGTAGGTGACGTTCTGGGAGGCCTCGGTGGCCATCAGGCGCAGGAAGGTCAGCTGGATGGCCACGTCGGCAGGGTTGGAGCCCTCGCCGCCGTATTCGAACTGCGGGAGGGGACGGAGGCGGTGCGGTGCGTAAAAAAAGGAGTTTGTATTGCACTGGGTGTTCCTGTTTACAAATGTTTGTAAAATCTACCTTCCCAAAAAACCTGTGCCTGTAAACCTGAAACCACTGGTGGTAAGATCTCTCACCCTCTCCCCTCCTCCCTCCCTCACCGAGGGCATAAAACCTGGCCCCACAGGTGAGAAGAGCTCTTTGGATTCCTGGGACTGCATTAAACAGCAGGACTGTTCCTGAGGAACTGAGAGCTCCTCTTGTCTTTTGTCTTCGTCCTCACCCCAGTTTCCCTCGAGGTTTTATCTGCTAGCCAGGCTTGGACCTCGTGGAGTGGGACACAGAGGGTCAGCTGTAGTCCTGAGTTTCAAGCATGAATGTGTTGATGTTTAAAAAAAAAAAAGGGTTCTTTCTTTCCCTGGCTTTCTTCTGGTAAACAGAAGAACAATGTTTGGTAAATATAGGAATGTTTATATTCTTTCTTATGGGAGGGAGCTTCTTCTGATGTCCCTCTGGGATGACCAATTGGTAGAAAGGTTTATCTTTTGTGTTACCAATCAAACTGGTAATTTTGAGCCTCTGATTTTCTGTATAAAAGAGGGGTCACCCCAAAATAAAGGGAGAACCCACAACACCTGCAAAAAGGAACCTGTGTCTGTTTCCTTTGATGTCTTTTGTGACATCTTTTTTTAACTTCAACACATTCATGCTTGAAACTCAGGACTACGGGTCAGGTGTTGAGCAATGCTGTCCCGAGGGAGACGCAATGATCACCACAGAAAAGAGAAAGTTTAAATTTTTTTCTACAGCTTATATAGATTTCTAAAAAGGAGACCAGATTGGAAGACTGAGGTTCAACCTCCTCAACCCCACTGGTCTTAGAAAGCGTCCATCAAACATCCTTTCACAGAAAGGAATCTCAAACCACGATAAAAGTTCTATAAACATGATTTTGTTCACATGAAATTTCTGACTCCAGGGCTGAAGGCTGGGAAACCAAGGTGAAACCAAGTCAGCAGCAAACCGTGCCACACCCACCTCACCTGCCGGGCCCGGAGCTCACCTGGAAGCCGTCGCTCATGGCCTCGCCGAACCAGACGTGTTTCTTCTCCTTGGGGTTCTTGCTGAGGTACCAGTTCTTGCGGGAGATGGAGGCCTGGGTCGGGTACACGCAGGTCTCACCTGTCTCCAGGTTGCAGAAGACCTTGATGGCGTCCAGGTTGCAGCCTTGGTTGGGGTCGATCCAGTACTCGCCTGAGGGGACGGGGAGAGGGTCAGCACGGGGGGAGGAGGGGTGGGAGAGAGGAAAGGGCAGGAGGGAGCAGGGGAGGGGCAGCCAGAGGGAGGGAACAGGTGAGGAGGTCCAGGATGGAACAGGTGAGGAGGTCCAGGATGGAACAGGTGAGGAGGATCCAGGATGGAACAGGTGAGGAGATCCAGGATGGAACAGGTGAGGAGATCCAGGATGGAACAGGTGAGGAGGATCCAGGATGGAACAGGTGAGGAGGATCCAGGATGGAACAGGTGAGGAGCAGCCAGAGGGAGGGAGGACAGGAGCGGGCAGGAGGGATGGGGCATGAAGGTGAGGAACAGCCCCAGGGGATGGAGAATGGAGCTGAGAGCAGCCAGGAGGGAACAGGTGAGGAGCAGCCAGAGGGAGGGAACAGGTGAGGAGGGTCCAGGATGGAACAGGTGAGGAGATCCAGAATGGAACAGGTGAGGGGATCCAGGATGGAACAGGTGAGGAGATCCAGGATGGAACAGGTGAGGAACAGCCAGAGGGAGGGAACAGGTGAGGAGCAGCCAGGATGGAAGAGGTGAGGAGCAGCCAGGAGGGATGAAGGATGAGGGTGAGGAACAGCCCCGGGGGATGGAGGAGAAGAATGGAGGGATGGGGGCTGAGAGATGCTGAGGGAGGAGGAGGAAGGTGAGGAGCAGCCCCGGGAGGCGAGGAAGGCAAAGGAGGGAGCTGGGGGCAGAGACTGGAGCAGAAGAAGAGGAAGAAGGAGAGGAGCAGAGGGGAGAGGGACAGGAGGGGACAGCAGAGACAGGACAGAGGTGACAGAGGCGGCGTGAGAGCCCCGAGGGGCGGGGGAGGGGACACCGACCGCTCTTCCAGTCTCCGTGGCACATCTTCAGGTCGCGGCAGGTGCGGGCGGGGTTCTTGCGGGTGCCCTCGGGGCTGCGGATGTTCTCGATCTGCTGGCTCAGGCTCTTGAGGGTGGTGTCCACCTCCAGGTCGCGGTCCCGCATCACGTTGGCGTCATCGGCCCGGTAGTAGCGGCCGCCGTCGTGCGCCTTCTCCTGGGGCGGCTGCGGCAGGAAGCTGAAGTCGAATCCGCCGCTGGGAGGGCCGGGAGGACCGGGGGGCCCGGGGGGGCCGGGAGGACCCTGCGGGGCGAGAGGAGGAGGATGGTGAGGGAGGAGAGGGCGCTGAAGGCTGGAGGCTCCGGGGGGGCGCGGGGCTCGGGACGTACGACGGGACCGACGTCGCCGGTGCGGCCGCGGGGGCCGGGGGGGCCGATGGGACCGGGCAGCCCGTTCAGACCGTCCTTGCCGGCGGCGCCGGCAGAGCCGGGAGGACCCTGCGGGATGAGAGAAGAGGGTGAGAGCGGAGCCCAGGCAGAGCTTGTCCCCCACTCGTGTCCCCAGGGAGAACGCGATGGGGACCCCCCCCCGGGTCCCACCCCCTCCCGCGGTGCCACAGGCGGGGCCGGGTGTCGCAGCTCGTCCCGGGACTCACTCGGGGACCGGCGGGACCAGAAGCACCAGAAGGACCTTGTTCACCAGGAGAGCCCTGTGACAATGCAGGAGGAGGAAGAGGCGACATCAGAGGTGACATCAGGACCTGGGGCAGCGCCCGGGGTCACCGACACCCCACGGGACTTACGGGGGGACCAGGTGGGCCCTGGAGACCGGAGAAGCCTCTGTGACCCTTCATGCCTCTGTCACCCTGTTCACCGGTTTCACCTTTGTCACCACGGGGACCTTGTGGACCCTGCAGGAGGAGGAGGAGGAGGAGGAGGAGGAAGATGAGTGAGGTTCTGGCCAGCCGCTGTCCCCAGGCCTGTGGGGACACAGAGGCACCGAGGAGGACAGAGCAGAACGTCACTTACAGCAGGACCACGAGCACCAGCAGGACCGGGGGGGCCAGCGGGACCTTGGGGACCCTGGGACAGGAGAGAAGGGGACAGGTCAGAGCCTCCTGCACCTCCTGCCGCTGCTGCCTCGGGGCGGAACACCCTGAGGTGCCCAGGGAGCCCTGAGGGGCGTGGTGACACCTCTGACACCGCCCTTGGAGGGCTGGTGGCACCTTTGGCTTCCTGGGGAAGCTCCTTGCGGGGGCCCGGCCCCAGAACCGGGGGGCGCAAGGGGGGGCTCCGGGCAGAGCGTCACTTACGGTCTCACCACGATCTCCGTTCTTGCCGGCAGGACCCACGGGGCCGGGGGCACCGGGGGCACCGGGAGCACCAGGGGGGCCGGCGGGGCCGGTCTCACCACGATCGCCCTGCGAGGAGGAGGAGGAGGAGGAGGAGGATGAAGAGGAGAGGTCAGTGTGGGCCAGCACAACCCCATCACACCCCCCCCCCCTCAGAGCCCCCTCACCTTGGGACCAGCAGCACCGTCACGGCCGGGGGCACCTTCAGCACCGGGAGAGCCCTAGGGGGGCAGAGACCCTCGTTAGGGGCTGGGGGGGTCACCGGGGGTCTCACTGAGCCCCCCCAGTGCCCACCAGCGCCCTCAGCACGGGGGCTCCGCGCCCCCCAGCCCCGATGGACGCTCACCTCACGTCCGGCTTCTCCGGGGGGTCCGGCCAGGCCGGGGGGGCCCATGGGGCCGGGGGGGCCGCGCTCACCGGGGGAGCCGGAGGGTCCTTGTTTGCCGGGTTCACCCTGCGGGGGGACACAAGGAGGGGGTCAGGCAGCGCCGGACACGCACCCCGGGGGGGTGACAGCGGCTCCCGGGACCCCCCCGGTACTCACGGAGGGGCCGGGCAGGCCGGGGAAGCCTCTCTCGCCTCTCTGTCCGGGCAGACCGACCACACCGCGCTGGCCGGCGATACCTTGGGGTCCGGGCGTGCCGGGAGCGCCCTGCGGGGACAAACGGCGCCTCAGCGGCGGTGGCAGCGCCGGGTGCCACCCTCGTCACCGGAGGGGACAGCCAGAGCGGTCTGGGCGGGGGGCGACTCACGATGGGGCCGTCAGCACCGGGGGCTCCCTTCTCGCCGGGGGGGCCGGGGGGACCGGCGGGTCCCGGCTCTCCGGGGCGGCCGGCGGGGCCGGTCTCACCGCGGGGTCCTTTGCCACCTTCCTTGCCGGCGGGGCCGGGCGGGCCGGGGAGGCCGATGTTGCCCTGAGCGGGGAGGGGGAGGCGGGGCCGTCAGGCAGGGACCCCCCCCGCCCCCGCTGCCGGCCCAAGGGTGGCCAGGGGTGTCCCGGGGCCGAGTGGGACAGGGTGGCCTCGTGCAGCACCTGGATGGTGCCCAGAGCCTCCCGCTCCGTGTCCCCAAAACCTCCCAGCCCCTGTCCTCAGCACCTCCTGTCCCCAGAACCTGTCCTGTGTCCCCAGCACCTTTCTCTGTGTCCCCACAATCTCCTGTTCTGTGTCCCCAGCACCTGCTTCTGTGTCCCCACAATCTCCTGTCCCCAGCACCTCCTGTCCCCTGTCCCCAGAATCTCTCTCTCCGTGTCCCCAGAACTTTCTGTCCCCAGCACCTCACTCTCTGTGTCCCTGGAACCTCCTGTCCTGTGTCCCCAGCATCTCCTGTCCCCCAGTCCCCAGAACTTCTATGTCCATGTCCCCAAAATCTCTCATGTCCCCAGCACCTCCTGTGCCATTGTCCCCAGCACCTCCTGCTCCATGTCCCCAGAACTTCTATCTCCATGTCCCCAGAATCTCTCTTGTCCCCAGAATCTCTCTGGGGACACAAGAATCTCTCTTGTGTCCCCAACACCTCTGTCCCCTGTCCCCAGCACCTCTGTGCCATTGTCCCCAGCACCTCTGTCCAGTTGTCCCCAGCACCTCTGTCCTGTCCCCAGATGTCCCCGGGGGTACTCACCGAGGGGCCGGGGGGTCCAACTCTCCCAGCAGCACCAGGAAATCCAGTAGCACCCTGGCAGGGAGCAAAGCTGCGCTCAGCCACAGGCCCAGGGGACAATGCCCTGCCTGGGGACAGGGCACCCCGGGGCTGGTGGCCAGGAGGAAAGCGCCCATCTGGGGGGGCTGATGTGGGGGGTACCAAGGCAGACCCCCCTCCCCTTTCCCTCTGCTCTATCCCCTGTGGGATGAGCCCACCCCACCCTGGTGCCACCCCCAGATGGTTTTGGGGGCTCAGGGCTGGGGCTGCCCCACGGTGTGGGGGTACCAGAGCCTGAATTAAAGCCCCTTAGGGTTGTTCACACCCGGGGGTGCCCCCAGACCCCCCCAAACCCCCCCTCCCCACAAGGCCGGTACTTACAGGGGGTCCAGCACTTCCACGAGCACCTTTGGGACCGGGAGCACCAACAGCACCCTGGGCGGGAGGAAGAGGAGGAAGAGGAGGATGAGAGGGGTGAGCTGCGCTGCGGGGCCGCAGCCCGGGCACAGGGGGGGTTCAGGGGGGCACTTACAGCAGGTCCAGGAGCACCAGTGGGGCCAGCGGGGCCGGGGGGACCAGCGTCACCCTTGGCTCCAGCATCCCCAGTTTCACCTTTAGCACCAGGCTGGCCGTCAGCACCCTGCGGGACACGGGGCCGGGGTGAGCCCGGGGGTCTCGGGGACACCCTGGGGGGCGGGAGGGGACCCACGGGAGGGGGGTGGCACTTACGGGGGGGCCAGCAAATCCAGCAGGACCGGGAGGGCCGGGCTCGCCACGGTCACCCTGGAAAAGAGAGGAGGGAGGGAACGGCGTGAGACGAGCAGGGGACAGTGAGACGAGCAGGGGACAGTGGGACAAGCAGGGGACGGCCACCACGGCCACCAAGGAGTGGCAGGGCCATCAGCGAGGGTGGGGGACACTTACAGGGGCACCACGGGCACCAGTGGGACCAGCAGGACCGGGGGGACCGGCTTCACCCTGGAAAAGGGGAGGAAGACAACAAAAAAATGGGATGAGGGCTGTGGGGAGGTGGCGGTGACTGCCTGGACACTTCTGTCACCTCGGGGTGTCCCTACCTTGTCACCAGGAGCACCAGCAGGGCCGGGGGGGCCGATGGGACCGGTCAGGCCTCGGAGACCGTCCTTGCCAGGAGCGCCATCAGCACCTTTGGGACCGGGGTCACCCTGCGGGAGGGACACAAGGGGGGGTTACAGGGACAGCTCCCTTGGGGGGTTCACCCCTCTCTGCACTGAGACATCTCCGGTTCTTCATCCTCCCCAGGACAGGCCAGGAGCATTCTCCTCCTCTTCCTCCTCACAAGAGCTGGGCTCTCAGCGAGGGATTGTCACCAAGGGATGGGGACAGAGGTGACAGAGGTGACAGAGGTGACAGAGCATCCCCTCCCCAGGACGCTGCTGCCACCAGCCTCAGCTCAGGGGCACATCCAGCCCCGAGGGGATGGTGAGGGGGGTGCAGAGATGGTGGGGAGCAGGTCACCAAGGGTTTTGGGGCCACCAGGGGCTTGGGGACACGTACTCTGTCACCCTTGGCGCCTGGCAGGCCGGCAGCACCACGCTCTCCGGGCATTCCCTGCAGACCGGGGGGCCCTTGGTTCCCGGGGGCTCCGGGAGCACCAGCATCACCCTGGCAAGGAGGGAAAAGGAGGATTAGTGAGATCCTGGCACAGCAGATCCATCCTGGCATCAGCCCCAGCCTCAAACCCAATCAGCTGTGCCCCAGGAGCTGGGGACAGTCCCCTGCCGTGGCACCCACCTTAGCACCATCGTTACCGGGAGCGCCGTTAGCACCACGAGGACCTTGGGGACCGGGGGGCCCTTGGACACCACGCTCTCCAGGGAATCCTCTCTCGCCCTGGGGAGGGAGGCAGGACAGGGCCCGAGGCCATCAGGGGCCTGTGGGGCACTTGGGGTGCCCAGGGTTGAGGGGGGCACGGAGGAGTGCAGCTTACCCTGGCACCGGCGGGACCGGGGGCTCCGGCGTCTCCGGGGACACCCTGAGGGAGAGGGTGACGAGTCAGAGGGGAACGGGTGGCACTGGGGACAGGCAGAGGGGTCCCCAGGGTGCCCCCAGGGGTTCTCACTGCTCGCCTTCTGCATGGAGCACCTCGGGGTGCCCCAGTGGGGACCCCCTCAAGCAGCCCCTGGCATGGGGGGCGATGGGGAGGGGACAGGAGGGTCCCCAATGCCCACACTCACCTGCTCACCGGGCTTGCCAGCCTCGCCAGGGGGGCCAGCGGGGCCGGGCAGACCCTGGGGAGGAAGAAGAGGAGCCATGAGCCACCACGGAGGGGACAGGAGAAACGTCACCCACACTCTGGGTGCTTTGTCCCCCTGCCAGGGAAGGGGACGGCCCTCACCTGGAAGCCAGGAGCACCAGCGGGACCTTGTTCACCTCTTTCTCCAGCGGGACCCTGGGGGACACAGGACAGGCATGGAGGGGGGCAGGTGGCTCCTGAGCCCCTGGCCAGGTGGCCGGGAGTGGCCCTGGGTGGCCGCGGGCCGGGGGGATACTCACGGTGGGGCCAGGGGGACCTTGAGCACCGGTTTCACCATCTTTGCCAGCAGCACCCTGGGGAGAGGGAGAGGGAGAGGAGGGAGCTCAGGGCAGCCCCCGCAGGGCTCTGTGCCCCGCCCCGGGCTGGGCGTGGGCCTGGAGGCGGCCGCGGGATCCCTGGAAAGCCGGGAGACACCGCGGCCACGTCACCGCCGCTGTCCCCGCTCCAAGCGCGCCGGGAGCGCCGGGCTGGGATCCCAAACACCAAACCCTGCTGTGGGCTGGGATCCCAAACACCAAACCCTGCTGCGGGATGGGATCCCAAACACCAAACCCCGCTGCGGGATGGGATCCCAAACACCAAACCCTGCTGTGGGCTGGGATCCCAAACACCAAACCCTGCTGCGGGCTGGGATCCCAAACACCAAACCCTGCTGTGGGCTGGGATCCCAAACAGCAAACCCTGCTGTGGGCTGGGATCCCAAACACCAAACCCTGCTGCGGGATGGGATCCCAAACACCAAACCCTGCTGCGGGCTGGGATCCCAAACACCAAACCCCGCTGCGGGATGGGATCCCAAACAGCAAACCCCGCTGCGGGCTGGGCCGGGAGCTGCCCTGGCTGCGCTGGGACACCTCACAGCCAGTCACAGCCCGTTCACAGCCTGTTCACACCCTGTTCACACCGCATTCACACCCTGTTCACACCCCACGGCACCCCTGTATTCACACCCCTGTTCACACCACATTCAGACCCCGTTCACACCCCATGCACACTCCTGTTCACTCCTCATTCACACCCATGCACCTCTGTTCACACACGCATGCATGCCCCATGCACACACCCATGCACACTCGTGTTCACACTGCATTCACACCCCATGCACACCTCTATTCACACTCTATGCACACACCAATGCAAACTCCTGTTCACACTGTGTTCACACCCCATGCACACCCCTGTTCACCCCTCATTCACACCCCATGCACACCTCTATTCACACCCCATTCGTACCTCTATTCACATCCCATGCACACTCCTGTTCACACCCATGCACACGTCTGTTCACACCCCTGCTCACACTGCATTCACACCCCATGCACACCTCTGTTCACACCCCATGCACACCCCTGCTCACCCCTCATTCACACTCATGCACACTCCTTTTCACACCCCATTCACACCTCTGTTCACACCCCATGCACCCCACTGTTCACACCCCATGCACCCCTCTGTTCACACCCCATCACAGCTGCCCCATGCCCTCCCTGGCACTCCACACCGGGGTGACGCTCCTGCCACCCTCCCTGCCGCCCCCCACCACGGTGGCCCTCTCTGTCACCTCCCACCTGCGCCACCCTCCCTTGTCACCTCCCCCGGGCTCTCCGTGCCCCACCCCACACTCACCACGGCGCCGGGGGGACCGGGAGCTCCTCTCTCGCCAGGTTTGCCGGGTTCTCCCTAAAACCAGAGCGGGATGAGCCCGTGACCACCCCGGGGACGGAGGGGACACATCCCCTGATGGAGGGGACACGTCCCTGAGGACCCTCAGGGTGCAGAGGGTGGCACTCACCGCAGCACCTTTGGGACCGGGGAATCCCATCACGCCGGCCTGGCCTCGGGCTCCGGGGGGGCCGGGGGGGCCGGGACGCCCATCTTGACCAGCGGGACCCTGTCGGGGGGAGCCAGCGCCCCGTTAACGCGGCCCGTGGCCAGCCGGGGGAGGAGGGGACATCAGCGGGGACAAACTTACAGGAGGGCCGGTCTTGCCGTCGGGTCCGGGGCTCCCGGGGCTTCCAGTCAGACCCTGCGGGCAGCGGGAGGAGCGTCAGGAGCTCAGGAATTCCAGGGGCTGCTCCGGAGGGCGGGAGCGCCCTGGAGAGCGGCTCCTCCGCCGGCACAGAGAGCGGGACAGCCCCCCGTGTCACCGTGTCACCGTGTCACCGTGTCACCGCGCCCCCTCACCTTGGCACCGGGGAGTCCGGGTTCCCCGGGGCGTCCAGCTTCACCAGGAGATCCTTTGGGGCCAACGGGGCCGGGGGAGCCGCGCTCGCCGGGGGGACCCTGGGGAAAGGGGACAGGGGTGACCCAGCTGCAGGACAGCACGCGGGGACCGCGACAGAGCCGCGTCCCCGCGGGTGGCAGCCGCACGGAGCCGCTGCGGGCACTGTGTGGGTGACAGCGGGCAGAGTCCCCAGCGCCACGCTGAAGAGAATTCCTGCCGCAGGAGGAGCAGGGAACCAACCTTGGGACCGGCGATGCCATCGGCGCCAGGGAAACCGCGACTGCCGGGAGCGCCCTGAGGGGGACACGGCAGGGTCAGTGCGGGGACACGCGGGGACCTCGGGGGGCCCGGGGGTGCAGGGGAGGGATGTGCCAGAGCGGGGCAGCAGCCTGAGGGGGCTGGGGATGTCACCGCGGTGTCCCCGAAGGGTTCAGACAGGGGGAGGTGGGAGGAGGATGAGGATGGCGACAGGGACAGGGCAGGGGTGGGGACAGGGGACAGCGACGCTGCTACTCACACGTTCGCCAGCAGGGCCGGGCAGCCCAGCGGGGCCGGGCTCACCGCGGGCTCCTCTCTTGCCTTCCTCGCCAGCGGGGCCGGGGGGGCCTTGGACACCAGCGGGACCCTGGGGAAGGAGGAGAAGGGATGAAGACCCCCGGGAGGGGCCGGAGCCAGCAGGGGCCGCGCCCCCGGGGACACATCGGGGGGTCACTCACGGGTTCGCCTTTGGCACCGGTGTCACCTTTGTTGCCTGGAGCACCGGGCTCACCCTGGAGAGGAGAGAAGAGAGAAAAGGTTTAACGAGGAGCAGAGGGACCCCCGAGTCCCGTCCCCACACACAGGGACAAGGGGGACAGGGGGACAAGGGCCTGGCATCCGCCACCCTGAGCCGGCAGCGCTGCGGGGACCGCGGGACACCTCCGGAGGCGCCTCTGGGTGCGCCCGCAGCAGCTCCCCGGGGCGGAGCAGAGGATCCCAGCCCTCAGCTGGAGGAGGCCGGGGATACTCACGGTGTTACCCTTGGGGCCGGGGGCACCGCTGGGACCCTGGGGTCCGGAGGGACCGCGGGCTCCGGGGAAGCCGGGAGCGCCAGCGATGCCGGGAGCACCCTGCAAGAGGCAGAGGAGGCGGTGAGGAAGCAGCGCGGCCCTTCCTGCCCCGGCCGGAGCGAGGGGACGCGGGGGACACTCACGGTGGCGCCCTTGGCACCAGGCTGGCCGTCAGCGCCGGGGTTACCCTGCGGAGAGAAGGAGGAAGAGGAAGGTCACGGCGGGGCTGGCAGGACGTGAGGCCGAAGGACAGGGAGCCCTCGGATGTCACTTACAGCAGGACCGGCAGCGCCGGCGGGCCCGGGGGGACCGGGCTCACCACGGGCACCTTGGGGACCTTCGCTACCACGAGCTCCTTGGGGACCCGTCTCACCCTGGCGAGGAAGAGGAGGAGGAGGAAGAGGAAGAATCAGCGGGGTTCGTTCCACCTGCGGCTCCTGCCCGTGGGCAGAGGTGCCCAGGACACGGCTGGGGACGTCCCCACGCGTGTCACTGTCCCGGGCAGTGCCAGCCTCGGACAGCCCTGCCCTGCCCAGCGCCCCCCTCCCCACGCCCCCCAGCCCGGCAGGGTCGGGCAGGCCCTACCTTAGCACCGGCGGCACCGGGGAAGCCGGGGGGACCAGCGGGACCGGTTGGACCCTAAAAGGGACAGAGGGCTCGAGTCAGAGGGGTGGGGGGTCCCAATTCCCGGCCAGGATTCCCCATCCGGGGCGCCTGGGATGGGATCCCCCTCCGGAGGAGCTGCAGGAGGGGCGGGTGGGGTCGGGGGTACTCACGGGGGGACCGGCAGCACCGGGAGCACCGTCATTGCCACGAGCGCCCTGGGGGAGAGGGGACACCGTGAGTGACGCCCGCGGGTGGCACAGGTGACCCCCTCCCAGCCCCCCCACCCCGTGCCCGGGCGGGGGTCTCAGCCCTGCCCATCCCAAATACTCACAGCCGGGCCGGATGGGCCGGGGCGGCCTCTCTCGCCGGGAAGACCTCGGGGACCCTGGGGAGGGGACAGAAGACGCTTAGGACACGGTCGTGTCACCTGGATGGACACTTCCTCCTTTCTGAGCATCCTCCCACCCCTGTGCCCCCCCCCCCCGCTGCTGCCCACACCCCCAAGGGGTCCCCATTCCCTGGTGGAGCCCTGAGGAGGAGCTGGGTCCCCAGCAGGTGTCACCCACGCCCTGTCCTTGTCCCCTCCTGCCCAGAGCCCACAGCACTCACCATCTGCCCAGGAGCTCCGTTCTCTCCGGGGCTGCCGGGCTCTCCCTGGGGGGGAAGGACACGGTGAGGGACCTGCTCTGCAGGGAGCAGGGGACAGCGGTGACAGCACAGAGGTGACACCGCCACCACTCCTCACCTTGGGGCCAGCAGGTCCAGGCTCACCCTTGGCACCATCCAGACCACTGAAACCCTGGGGGCAGGAGAGAGGAGGGTTGAGGGGGGGTCAGGAGGGGACCCTGGCGGAGGTCAGGGGTCCTTGGTCCCCTCAGTGTCACCAGCAGGGGGGTGGCACTCACTCTGTGTCCCTTCATGCCTGGCAGGCCGGCGGTTCCGGGGAGACCTCGAGCACCCTGGGGGACACGGGGGGCGGTGATGGGGGCGCTGGGGGGGCTGTCCCCACACCACAGCTCCCCGTTCCCAAGGGAGGGGACAGCTGGGGGTGTCCCCTCGTGTGTCTCACCTGGGGGCCGGGGGGACCCCGCTCTCCGGGGCGGCCAGGCTTGCCAGATTCACCCTGAGGACAAGGACACGGTGTTGGTGGCATGTCCCCAAGCCAGGCAGCTCCTGCTCACCCTGGAGGGGGCTGGCAGGGCCACCAGGCCCCAAAGTGGGGGGGACCCCACGGATGGGTCACTTACGTCCTCTCCGTTCTTGCCAGGGGGGCCAGCGGGACCTCGGGGACCCATGGGACCCTAGGGGAGAGGGAGGGGTGAGGGTGCTGAGGTGACAGCTGTCCCCTGCCACTCTGTCCCCACTGCCCTGGACAGAGCAGGGACAGTGAGGCCACAGCCAGGGCTGGGAGCAGCAGCATTGTCCCCATCCCCAGGGGACAGCACTCACAGAAGCTCCAGGTTCTCCAGGTTCACCAGGGGGGCCTTGGAAACCTTGAGGACCCTGTGGAGAAAAAAATAAAGGGAAAAAAAACCCAAACAAATGAGTCAGAAAGTGAAAAGTTTGGGCCTGGATCCCTCAGTGACAGTGCTGGTGTCCCCTCGTGTGGTGGCGCCAGGATTTTGTCCCCACGTGCTTCTGTAGCTGTCAGGGAGGGTGTGACACCCTCTGACCTGTCCCCCCACCACCCTGAGGGCTGTTTGTCCCCAAACACAAAGGGACAGGAAGAGGTGACACTCACGGGAGCACCGGGAGGGCCGGGGAGACCACGGGGACCAGCTGGGCCCTGGGGGAGAAGAGAGAAGGTCATCAGTGTCACCTTGTCACCCTGTCCCATCAGCACCCAGCCCCATCCCACTGGCTCACTCCCCCTGCTGTCCTCACCTCCATCCCCTCCCTGTCCCCATTGCCACCCCATCCCACTGCGTCCCGTGTCCCCAACACCACCTGTCACCCTTGCCACCCCATCCCTGCCCCTATTGCCGTGCCCCCATTGTATTGCCTGTCCCCATTGACACCCCAACTCTGTCCCCATCCCTGTCCCCATCACCAGCCTGTCCCAACTCTGTCCCCATCCCAATCCCTACACACTCCCTGTCTCTGTTGTCACTCCATCCCTGTCCCCATCCCTCCCCATCCTTGTCCCCATCTGTCCCCACCCCTGTCCCCCTCCTGGCCCACCACACCTCCCATGTCCTGCTGCTCAGTGACGTCACCGGCACAGGGAGCACGGCTGCCCCCTCACCCAGCTTCACCCCCTGCACCCCCTGCACCCCTGGTGTCCCCCGATGTCCCCCGGTGTCCCCAGGCTCACCATGGGCCCGGGCACGGCCATGCCTCCGGCCTTCTCGTCGTAGCCGTAGGACATTTGGGGAGCGAAGTTCTGCGGGAGAGGGAGAGCAGGGGGTCAGCAGGGCACGGTACCCCCGGGGGGGCTGCACCCCCAGGGACCCCCCCACACTCACTCCGCCGAGGCCTGGGGGGCCGGGAGGGCCCGGGGGTCCCGGGAGTCCGGGCTGGCCGGGGATTCCATCTCTGCCAGGGGGGCCGGGGAGTCCCTGCGGAGAGAAGAGGAGGGTGAGCCCCAGAAAGATTGGGGTGAACCCCAGAAAGATTGGGGTGAGCCCCAGATGAATTGGGATGAGCCCCTGTGGGATCAGGGTGAGTCCCAGACGAATTGGGGTCGGGGTGAGCCCCAGATGAATTGGGATGAGCCCCAGTGGGTCGGGGTGAGCCCCAGATGAATTGGGATGAGCCCCAGTGGGATTGGGGTGAGTCCCAGAAGAACTGGGGTCGGGGTGAGCCCCAGATGAATTGGGATGAGTCCCAAATGAATTGGGGTGAGCCCCAGTGGGATTGGGGTGAGATGAATTGGGGTCAGGGGCTCTGAGGGGGTGCCACACCCACCCTGTCTCCTTTGGGGCCGGTGTCTCCTTTAGGACCCTGTGGGGCAGAGGCAGAACAGGTTAGAAAAGCCAGGAGGGCTCCAAAAACAGGGTGGGGGTGTGTTGAGATCTTTGGGGGGGCTGCCTTTTGAGGGGGGTGGGGGACACCCTTACCTCTACTCCAGCACTTTCTGGGTAGGCAGGGGAGGCTGTGGGGGGAAAAAAGGGGGCTCAGAGCAGCGCAGCATCCCCCTCCCCACACCGACACCCGGCCGGGGGGGGCACACGGAGCCCGCCGGTCCCCGGGAGGGGGGGTGGGACACCCCTGGGGGGGGTGGGACACCGCTGTGGGAGGGGTGACACCCCTGGGGGGGGTGCGGCGGTACCGTCGGTGTCGGGACAGATGGGGCAGCACTCTCCGAAGGGGATCTCGGCGTTGGGGCAGTCGGAGGTGTCCTCGCAGATCACCTCGTCGCACAGGATGTTGCCGCTGTCGCAGACGCAGATCTGGCACGGTTCTGGTTTCCACACGTCCTTGTCGTTGTAGGTGAGCCCATCCTGGATGCAGCTCCCGGTTTGGACTGGGACAGAGCGAGCGGCGGCGTCAGGAGGGGCGGGACGGAGCCTGCCCGGCTCGGAGCCTCCCCTCGTCCCCCTCCCCGCTCCCGCAGCGCTTCTCCCTTCATCTGGTTCTCATCAGCCCAGCGCGGTGACACAGGAAAAGCTCCACAATAAACTCTTCCCACATCGGCTGGAATTTAAACAAAAAAAAAAAAAAAAAAAAAAAAAAAAAAAAGGAAAAAAGAAAAAAAAAATCCGAAAAAAAGAGAAAAATCTGGAAAAAAATAAAAAATCCCCGCAGTCGCTCGCTCCGATCGGGCCAAGGCAAACACCCCCCGGGGTAGGGGGGTCCCCGACACCCGTGGGGGACGCGACAGGGACGGGGTGTGGTGGGACGGGGCGGGGTGGCCCCGAATCTGGGCTGAAATTGGATCCAGGCGGCTGCGGGATGGGGCTGGATCGGGCCAGATGGGATCGGGGAAGGAGAGGCCGGAGAGTGGGAGGCAGCGGGGGCTGCGTGGGGAGGGAGGGGAGGGCAGGGCGAGCAGCCAGGCCCGGGGGTGGCCCCACGGTGGGGAAGGGTCCTGGCGTGGGGAGGGGGGTGAGGGGCTGAGCCAGCTCGTGGAACACCCACCCCCCCCAAAAAAAATAAATTAAAAAGTCAAAGAAGTAAAAAAAAAAAAAAAGGGGGGGCAAAAAAAGACAAAGGGAAAAAAGGGGGAAAATGTTAAAAAAAAAAGCAAATGGAAAAATGCGAAATTCTTCTGGGGGAAAAAAAAAAAGAGGCAAAATGGGAAATGCAAAATGCAGAATGGGAAAGGCAGGATGGAGAATGGAGAAATGCGGGCTGGGCATTGTCAGTACAAAACGCATAATCATCATCATCATCATAATAATAATAATAATAATGATTTAAAATGTGCTTAAGAAAAATCACCAAAAAAAAAAACCCCTCCCCCCAAAAAAGGACAAAATCGGGCAAAAAGCGATGGGCGCCGGGGTCCCTCCGTGTCCCCCCGGCGCAGGTGGCAGCTGGGCACGGGGGTCGTGGCACGGGGGGTGACCCCAGCCGCGCCCCCGGCCCGCGCCGCTGGCAGCCCCCGCTCCCCCGGCTGCCGAAACATTTTGCTTATGAATCATCCGAGACTTTTTCTAATTCTTTCCTGATGGCTTTCGCAGATCCCGGGGCTGGGCCCCCCCCTTCTCCCTCCTCTCCCCCCTCTTCTGTCTCCCGCGCTCTTTCCCCCCTTTCCTTTCCCTTCCCGGCCTCCTCCTCCTCCTCCTCCCCTTCGTCCCGGCTCCCTCCTTCCCCGCCGGCTCCTCTCCACCCTTCCTTCCCTCCCCGCTCTTGGCAGGGCGCCCCGACTGCTCACCCCCACAGCCCCCCCTAAACCCCTTTATCCCCCGACCCCAAATCCCCCTCGATCCTCTTCTCTTTTTGGGATTTTCCCCTTTTCATTTCCCTGCCTTCCCGCTAATTCCCCTCTCCTCTCCGCACGCCCACCCCGAGTTCCTCCTCGCCCACCCCAGGGTGGCCTGGCCGGGCGTTCCCGGTGCCTCCGGAGCCGATCCCAGCCCAGATCCCAGATCCCACCGGGGTGAGCAGCATCACCCAGCGCCCACTACTCACTGTCTTCCTCTCCTTGCCCGCGGGTGAGTAGGACAGTCGCTGCTATCAACAGCAGTGACCGAGAATCCACAAAGCTGAACATGTCTAAATATTAGACATGTAGACTCTTTGGGGTCTCTTTTTGTTCTTAGCTTGGGGTCATACGGGGCCGATGCAACCCTGGAGCTCCAAATCCAGACCCCAGCAGAAACTTCCTACTGCCCTTTGCCCGCTTCTCCTCCGGCCCTTTTATACCGTGCGCCGCCGCGGAGAGGTGGGACCCGGCGCGAGCAGCGGATTTTGGACGGCCCCCTCGGCCAATCAGAGGCACCCAGCGAGTCGGGGGGCACCCCCTGTCCCCCCCCCCGACCGTCCCCCCCACCCCCCAGCCCGGGCCGTGTGTCCGTGCACACGCAACCACGGGCGAGCACACGCAAACGCGGCCGGGCACACGCGTGTGCTCCGCGGATGGCGTGGTTTGGGATTTGGGGTTTTGGGGGGGTTTGGGGTGCGGGTCTTTGTGATTTTGGTGATTTTTTGGGGGGGTTTGGGCGCTTGGAGGTGTCGGCGGGGTTGGCTGGTGGGTGGGGACGGGCGATGTGGCACGTGGCGCTTTGGGGACCCCGGTGCCACGCGACGCCGGGAGCTGCACCAAGGCCCCACCACCAGCACCCCACACCCCGCAACGGCCACCCCCACAACGGGGACACCCCAAATCCCACCCAGGGCTCCCCATGGAGACCCCCCCCTCCCTCCATCGGGACCAAACCCCAGCACCGTGCAAGGCCCAGACCACCCAACCCCCAGAGCATCCCTTGGACAATCCCCAAGAGCATCCCCTGAGGGACCCCGACCCCAAAACCCCTCCAAGAACCACAGACACCCCAAACCCCTCCCTCGAACCCCCTCCCTCGCTGTTTTCAGCCCGTTCTTTCCCTCTTTTCCCTTCCTTTCCCTGGCTCCTCTCCTTCCCCTCGCTTCCCCCCACCCTGGCACGGCTCCACGGCCGTTTCCACATTTGAAGGAGCCACGTTGGTTGGAAAAAGCAAAAGCTCCTGGACAATGATCCACAACCTACCGTGCAATTTGGGCAGGGTGTAATTACACGCCAAAAAAATCCACCTCTGTCCCGGGGCCCGGAGCTCGGCAGCCGAGCGGGGAGGGACACGGCCAATGTGGCACCCGGGGGAGGGGGCAGCTCCCGGGGGGGTTTTTTAGGGAATGGGGTGGGAAATGGGGCTGGGGGGGCAGGGAGAAGGTGGGCTCAGCGCTGGTGCCCCCTCCCCAAGCTGGGCTGGGGGGCTGGGGGGTGCTGGGAATACTGGGAGAGCTGGGGGAGCTCGGTTTGTCCCCACTGTCACTGGGCTGAGAGCTTGAGTGAAAAAATTGGAATACTGGGAATACTGGAGTACTGGGAATACTGGGAGCACTGGGAGTGCTCAGTTTGTCCCCACTGTCACTGGGCTGAGAGCTTGAGTGGAATACTGGGAATACTGGGAATACTGGGAGCACTGGGAGCGCTCAGTTTGTCCCCACTGTCACTGGGCTGAGAGCTTGAGTAAAAAAATTGGAATACTGGGAATACTGGAGTGCTGGGAATACTGGGAGCACTGGGAGCACTCGGTTTGTCCCCACTGTCACTGGGCTGAGAGCTTGAGTAAAAAAATTTGGAGTACTGGGAATACTGGGAATACTGGGAGCGCTCAGTTTGTCCCCACTGTCACTGGGCTGAGAGCTTGAGTGAAAAAATTGGAATACTGGGAATGCTGGAGTACTGGGGATACTGGGAATACTGGGAATACTGGGAATACTGGAGTGCTGGGAATGCTGGGCTCAGCCACTTGTGTCCTTCCCCCACTAGGCTGAGGGTTTGAGCTCATCGGAATACTGGGAATACTGGGAGCACTGGGAGCACTGGGCTCGGCCTTCACACCTCCCCTTGTCCCCATCACCAGGGTATGGAGGGCTTGGAATTTCCCTGGATCACTGGGAATACTGGGAATACTGGGAATGCTGGGAGAACCGGGCTCATTTAAGCCCTGTCCACCCTGTCCCCGGGACTGAAGGCTCGTCGGAGCACTGGGAATACTGGGAATACTGGGAATACTGGGAGCCACCTGCCACTCTGCTGCCCACTTAGAGGCCCAGTGGAATACTGGGAATACTGGGAGCACTGGGAGCACTGCAGAGCCACCCCACTGGGACATTCCTTGATTTTCCTTCAGGAAAATCCCAAATCTGTGCAATTTAATTATGAAATAACGAGGGGGGGGGGTGGTCACGAGACCCTTCACCCCCTCCCTTTCTGCCACTGGGAGATTTTTTTTTTCTTCCCCTGGCATTAAATTTAAATGTGAAATAAAATGCACTGGAGGAGGGGCAGGGGTCACTCGTGTGCCCACGCGTGTCTGTGGGGCCACGCCGGTGTCACAGCCCTGTCCCCAGCCCTGTCCCCAGATCCAGCCCCAGATCCTGTCCCATATCCAATCTCCAGCCCTATATCCATCCCCAGCCCCGTATCCAGCCCCAAATCCACTCGCCAGCCCCATACCCAGCCCCATATCCATTCCCCAGCCCTGTATCCATTCCCAGCCCCATACCCAGCCCCATATCCATTCCCCAGCCCCATATCCACTCTCCAGCCCCATATCCAACCCCATATCCACTCTCCAGACCCATACCCAGCCCCATATCCATTCCCAGCCCCACACCCAACCCCATATCCAATTTCCAGCCCCATATCCATTCCCCAGCCCCACACCCAGCCCCATATCCTCTCCCCAGCCCCGTATCCCTTCCCCAGCCCTGCATCCCTGCATCCAAGACACGTTGCAGGCGAAGCCTCCTCCAATCCTGCCCCGGCGACTCGAAAAGCCCTGGCCGGGCTCCAGGCTGAAGATGTGTCTTTAATTTTTGCAGCATGACAGAAAAGAAAAGAATGTCATCGGCTTGAGTGTTTTTTTTCTTTTTTTTTTCTTTTTCTTCTTCTTCTTCTTTTTTTTTTTTTTTTTTTTTATGTATATATGGAGAGGGAGGGGAATTTATAAAAAAAAAAAAAGGAGGGGGGGAAGGACGGGATGATGCCACCTCATCAACCCCCGGCAGCCCGCCCCAGGAATGCGGGACAAGGGGTTGGGGGCTGGGAAAAGGGAAGAATTCCCACTTTGAATAAGGGAAAAAAAAAAAATTAAAAAGAAGAAAATGAAAAAAAAAAAAAAGCTGGAAAAGTCGTTAGGATCCTCGGAAGCAGAATGGGAGACGCTGAGCTCAGGCCTGGGCTCCTGTAGGATTTTGGGTGCTAGGGGTGGGGGGCACCCAGTGGGACCTTCCTGCTCCTCCTGGGGGTGGGGGTGTCACTCTCAGCCCCCCCCAGCTTTTGGGGGAATCCCAGAGCCTTTCCCGTGTGTTTCAGACTGGTTTTTACTGGTGCAAACTGGTGCAAACAGAGGGGTGAGAATGGAGGCGGCCACCCCAAAAAGATGAGGGTCACCCCAAAAAACTTGGGGGGCAGCCACCCCCAAAAAATTGGGGGATCCTCCTCCCCCCCCAAAAAAAAAATCAGCGGTCACGCCAAAAAAGTTGGGGGATCCCCAAAAATTCAGGGGGCGCCCTAAAAATTTATGGGCGCCCCAAAAAGCCGGCGGAGACCCCAAAAACCCTTCGGGACAGAGGTTGCTCGGAGGGTGGGGGGTGAGGATGAAGGGGAGGGGAGCCCCCCAGATTTTTTTGGGGTAGGAATCACTAAAAAAAGGGGGTGCTGGGGAGGGGGAGGGCGCGGGGTTTGTTTGCCGCGGAGCTGGAGCAGACAGCGGCATCTGGAGCGAGTTAAGGTCCCCCGGCAGCCCGGCCACATGGATCGGATTAATTCCCTTCTCTGCCCCCCTCTCCTCTCCCCCTTCCCCGGGCAGCCGCTCCTGTGCCCCCCCCGCATCGCCCCCTCCCCATCCCGCACCCAAAGGACCCCGCCGGGGTTGTCCCCAATCCTTGGTGGCCGTCCTGACGCACAGGGGGTGTCCCCAAGGGAGAGCGGTGCCCCCCTCCCCACAGCCCCCCCCTTATTGGGGGGTTCCCCGAGTCCCACCTTGCTCAGAACCGATCCCCCCACGCTTGTCACCCCCCACCCCCCCACGGGGGCTCGGTGGGCGTCGCGGTGCCTCAGTTTCCCCCGCGGCGGCCGCAGCCTGGCACCGCCCCGGCTATTCCTGGTGGCCTCGGCGCCCTCAATTTGCGGCGTCAGGGCCGAACCCCGTAATCAGGGCCGCGGCTCCCCGGCTATTTCCAGGGAAAATTGCTCAAATTGGCCTCCGGGATGCCAACGCCCTCGGGGGGCACCGCCGGCACCGGGGGGGGGGGCGGGGGGGGGCGGCG
>VZUI01018137.1:0-85527 GCA_013401135.1 Cettia cetti
CCAGCGGCCGCCCCCCCGCGCGTTAAAGGCACCGGCACCGCCCCGACCCGGAGCCCCCGGCGCCGCCCGGCCCTGCCCGGCACCGAGCCCGCCCGGGGGGGAGCCCCGGCAGCGGGGAGAGCTCGCCCGGCTTTGCCACGTGTGTGGGTGCATCGCCCGGAGCCCGCCCGTGCGCTGGGGGATCGCCCCCCAGAGCTTCCCACGTGAGGATCCCTCACCTGGTCCTGAGGTTCACCCACGCAGACTCCCCCCACGCGGGGATCCCCAGGGATCGCCCAGCCAGATTCCTGCCACGTGGGAATCCCAGGGATCACCCACCCAGACTCCTGCCACGTGGGAATCCTAGGGATCACCCACCCAGACTCTTGCCACGCGGGGATCCCACCACCCCCAAGCTCCCCCATGCTGCATCCCTCACCTGTTCCTGAGGATCACCTACCTAGACTTCCACCAGGCAGGGATCCCCAGGGATCACCCATCCCGAGTTCCCCCCAGATGGGGATGCCCTGGGATCTCCCCACCATACCCCACCCATGGACAGGGATCCCCCACTCGGACCTCCCGGAGGTAGGGATCCTCCCACCCAGGTTTCCTTCACGCAGGGAACGAACACAGGTACATCCACGCCAACCGCACCCAGGCGTGGGAATCACCTCCTGCACGCAGCTCTCCCCAGGGATCTCCCCACCCATGTGAGGGGACCGTTCTCCCCAGCTGCGCCCCATGCAGGGATCCCACTGCCAGACTCACCGGGGCACAGGGATCTCCCATCCAGCTCCACAATTCCAGCCCGTTCCCACCATATCCCCTCCACCCCCTTTCCCGGAGCTGGCACAATGGGCAGGGGATCCCAGGGGCACAAGGCGAACAGAGCACACCCCAGGGCCTCCTCCAGACACCTCCCCTTGACCAGGAACAGGGCTTGTCCTTCAATTTCCCTTAAATGTTTTTAAACTGCCCGGCAGCCCTGCCTGCAGCACGGACATAACAGGCTGGGGAGCCTGCTGGGAGGGAGATTAACTGGATTTTTTCAGCTCTGACTTCTTAGAGCCCCAAGTTCTTCTTCCCTCTGACGTGGATCCTTCCCAAAGTGCTCACAGGGCAGATTGCTTTCCCCTGCCTGAGCTCAGCCTGACCACGGATCTGTGGGCACCCACGGGGATGGAAACTGATGCTCTGTCAATTACGTGGAGACAGCGAAACAGCCCAAGAAGCCACCGAGGCACCCGTCCAGCTCCATCGCTGAGGGACTGTCATTAACCCCCAGCTTCCCGGAATCCCAAACGTTGGGGGAAAACACCAGAAAAAGCACAGGTTTTGGCTCAGCAGGACGGCAGGGCCAGCGGTGGCTACAGGGAGGTTCCGGTGCTGGTCAGGCAAAGGAGTTATCCCAGCACAGGGGGAGGCTGGCATCACCCCAGGGCTTTGCACGCACCCTCCCATCATTTCTTGCGACCTCTGGCAATAAGGAGCCCGGTTTGACCTCCAGGCCATGTTGCTCAGAGCATTTTATTTGTCCCACAGCATCTTTGAGAAACCACCCGCTCCGCAGCGCTCGGTATCAAAGAAGGATTTGCATGGAGCTGCGGGGAGAGCTCAGCATTCCCCTCCTGGCCAGCCATGCGTGTCATTCAGCTGCAATCCCGCCGCATTCCCAAACTCTCCGGAGCAGACAAAGGCAGCGGCAGGAGGTGGATGCTGACGGAAGCTGTGCCTTTGCCTGGGAGGTGAAGCGGGCCCGGAGGTGTGGAGGCGGCCCGGGGGTGTGGAGGCGGCCGGACACTTGGAATGTGTGGCCGGCCATCAGCTGGCCAGGCAGCGTTTTGCTGCTTCATCCCAGAGCTTCCCTGGCTCAGCATATCCCGGCCGGTCACTCCACTGCTGAGAGCAGCACATGATCCTGCCAAAGGCAGCATCCTCACCCTGCGCTTCCAAGCTGGAAATTTATAGCAAAAATCTTGCTAATATTAACCATTCCAAGAGTGGTGGTGGCAGGGCTCGGCAGCAGCAGATTCTGCAGATGTTTCATTGCTTTCTGTCCACGGTAGAGTTTTCCAGCTGGCATCAAAAGCAAGCCACAGCTCCCCAGGAATTTGCTGCCTCGCAGACAGTGGGTGAGGGTCCTGCCAACAGAGAGAGAAAAGTTGGAGCCACGAGCCTGGGAAGGGCATTGGAGGGACAGAGATGCCCCTCCTGCCAGGAGAGGAGCTGCAATGGAAGAACAGAGAGTACAAATCCAGCTGCTACAGCTGCAGAAGGGACAGGAACCCATCTCTGTGCTCTGTGACAGGACCTGAGGGAACAGCTGGAGCTGTGTCAGGGGAGGTTTAGGTTGGATATCAGGAAAAGGTTTTTCCCCCAGAGGGTGCTGGGCACTGCCCAGGCTCCCCAGGGAATGGGCACAGCCCCGAGGCTGCCAGAGCTCCAGGAGTGTTTGGACACCACTCCCAGGCACAGCGTGGGATTGTTGGGGTGTCTGTGCAGGGCCAGCAGTCAGATTCATGACCCTTGTGTGTCCCTTCCAACTCAGGATATTCTCTGATTCTATGATTCAGAACTTTCTCCTCTTCCTCCTTCCAGGATTCAGAGTTGATTTCCTTGCTGGGTGGTCACTGCTTGCTCTGAAGGATTTCAGCTGAGAACATTCCACTTCCCACCAGCTCAGAAGTCTCTGGTCCTTCACATCTTACAGAATTGCCACAACATCACAGCATAAAGGACCTGCAAATGCTTTAAAATCCCGTGTCAAGATACCATTACCCAAAACTTAAGGCAATAAACTATCTCAGTTGTGTGGATTGGGAAACGTGGTGGAAAACCTCACCAGAGAGCCAGCACTGTGCTGAGCAGCCAGGCAGGCTAATGGTGCTGAATGTCCTGACTGCAGGGAGGAAATAATGCAAACAGCCACTGAAATCCCACTCACATTAGGCAACCACTCATGGGGAAAAAGAAAAGGGTTTAAAATGCCGCAGGAGCCCCAAGTCATTAGTTTTGTCAGGAATTTTGCTTTCTCAGATCACAGGGAAAAAGCCCTCAGATCTGTGGATTCAGAGGAAGCCCGAGAGAAAGGCAAGCTATGCGTTGAGCAGGGTTGTAAGTCATGTGGGCTGATTATTGTTAATTTAGCATTTTATATAAGAATGTGAGAGATCCTTATCAAAGCCTGAAACAAACGCCCTGCATGTTTCAACACCTCACTGAATCCAACTAGGAAAAAAAAAAGACCAAATGCTGGATTTTCTCTCTCGTTCTCTTTCTCTCTTTATTTGCATTAATTTTTTTCATACTATTTATAATCATGAATCCCTGCAATTGACAAGAAGTGGAAATTAATAGATTATATGCACATGTGCCAAAAAACATTTCAACTGCTGCTAAAGAAGGTCACAAAAATGACTACAATTTTCTTCTCAGAGTAGTCAACTAGGAGTAACTCCATTGTGGAAACTTGAGCTATATGGAAAAAGACGTTTGATCCAATTCAACTGTAAGGGAATAAAAATAAATCTGTCCTAAGCAGCATCTGTCAGCAGAAATGATACTGGAAACTCTTGCAAGAGTAAAAGCTCATAATAAAAAAACCCAACAATCTAAACCATGACATTGTATGTGAGCAGGATGAAAATCCATGAGGCTACTAGCAGTCTCCATATAATCCCTACACTATCACAATGTAGATATGCTGTTAATTAAATTGACATGATCACACTTTGTACTGCTGGAAATCCAGCTAATTAAGTGAATTGCTCAAAACTGTTTCAGAGCTCACTGGAAAAAAATAATTATTTAAAAAGTACATTCACCTTCCATTTCTGGATTTCGTCATTGTAACACAGCACTGAAAAGCTCAAAATTTGATTTAAAATTGTACTGTTCAATTTTATCACATTCAAAATATGACCAGCTATGAGCAGCACAATTAGAGGCCTCCAGACAGATGAGTGCCCATCTCAGTGACTGACATCTTCAGAGTGATCACATTTAAATCATGATTTCTGCCAGTTTCCCTTGAGGCTCTTCAGTCCCCACCTCCCAGCACAGGCCTGACACCAGTCACTCCCAGTTTCTACATTTGCAAAATAAACCAGAAATTGCAATGGGAAAATCCCTCTCCTGCCCTCCCCAGGCTGCTGTTCCTGTACCAGACACCCAAATCACACCTGCTGTGGTTTATCCCCAACTTAGCAGCAGGAATTGCTGCCTGACGCTGTAAGTGCTGCATCCATCCAGCTGTGCCAGCTGCACAGCTCCTGGCCATGCTACAGCCTCCCCTAAATCCCCCAGGACAGAGCCCTCCCAACTGTCCTGTGTACTCACACATGCCAGCAGAACAAAACAAGCACCTAAATCCCTGCAAGATCAGGGCCTGCC
This sequence comes from Cettia cetti, assembly GCA_013401135.1. Taxonomy (NCBI): domain Eukaryota; kingdom Metazoa; phylum Chordata; class Aves; order Passeriformes; family Sylviidae; genus Cettia; species Cettia cetti. The sequence goes on from VZUI01018137.1 coordinate 4,375, forward strand.
ATCACTCTGCATAATCCCTACTCAATTTCAAGTCAATTATTATTCCTACACCTGCATCTCATGGCTTTAATTTTCTTTTTCCCAAAAAAAGTTTGATTTTGACCAAAAAGCAACAGCTTTAGCTGGAGCCACTCACTGTAAAGGAAAACCTATTTGCTGTGACTCCAGCAGGTCATCAGGTCTGGGCCACAGAGGTGGAATTTAATTTCTAATCTGGAGATCTCAAGCCTTTGGTATCAGATAGAGCTAAAGGGATCACAGGGAAGCTGGACAGAAAAGCAGCTTTCCAAGCAGCACAATAATAACCATGCTTTGAATTCCCATGAGAGTGCTATTTCAAAGCAAGTTCCAAATTGTCTTCTTCTTACTTGGTAGCATCCTAGAAGAAGATGATTTTTTTAAAGTGTGGGTGGTTAATGGTTATTGTTAAGTAAAGCAAATGCAGAAATGACACAGAAAACACCTTGTCTCCTGTAAAACACTCCCCATGTGGTGGAGCAGTGACAGTCCAAATCCTTTTCTCCCATTCATCATTCACAGCACCTACTGGTTATTTATGCTGTTCTACATTCATCTAGGGCAGGTTTTAAATTAATACTCTTCTTCATCAATACCTATAGAACAAAGATGTTTTCCTTTGCAAAGAAAAACCTTTGCAACACCAACACGATGTGTCCCTCCTCAGCACCTGTCACGTAGCAGGATGGACAGCAAACAGAATACAAAGTGAGAGATGGGGAGAAAAAAGAAATGGAGAAGCAGCCACTCATGCTCAGAGGGCTCTTTCAGCCTGAGGATCAGGTATCCCATGGCTGGAGCAGCTTGCAGGGCTGGCTCAGCATGTTTTCCTCCTGCAGCAGGGGAAGGACATCGATGGAGCTCTGTGAGGTGTCACAGCATGTGTCAAGCTGTGCCAAACTTCTAGGGAAACGTGCAGCAAACTCCCTGGTAGCCTGTCTGGATAAACCAACGAGCACAGGAGCCATCCCAGCTGCTCTTGCCACCACAGAGTAGGTTCATATGGAAGTATTTTGTCTGAGGCTGCACAAGGGATGTGCCCACCTGCCTGGAGCAATGAGTGTCACACCAAGGTCCCCAGTTTGCCATCCCTGGTGGTGACACACACCTGTGTCCCAAGGGTGGCTGGAGACTTGGAAACATTCACAAATCCTTATGTCTGAGGAGACATCCTGTTCTCTGGTGCCCCAGAAAATCCAGAAATTCCCAGTGATATCACAAATTCACTGTGCATCCCTCTGCAAGCTTCTATTTTAGTTCACACCTAAAATAAGCAAATATTCTTCTCTTCACCTATATATCCAATTTTTTTACATAGTAGTAGGCCTCTCCCTAGTGAACCTACAGCTGCCTATGTTGTGCCTAGACTTCTAAGGTACCTAAGGGTTTCTGTCGTGCTGTCCTTAAGGCCTGGAGGGTAGAAAGGGTTAAGAACCAACTCAGATTCTTTAGGGAAAACAGAAAGGCACCAGAAAAGCCAATATAACTGATTTTACCCAAAGGGACAAAAGAAGGTTTAGTAGGTCCTTTATAAAATGTCAGAGAGAAAGCTTTATTTTCCCACAGGGAGAAACATACCCATTAACAAATTAGGTGAAAGCCAAGTGAGATGTAAAAGGTCTGAAATTCCTCAATGCCTTTAAACTGTCTGTCTTCACACACTTCATTTATTTTGGACAGCAGCATTGCCCATGCTAATTTAGGAGCAAATGGAAATACCTGAGGATGGATGAATGTATTTTTAATCTTAATAAGCACATCTTAATTGAGCTGAGCAACACAATTTGGGTTTTAGAGAACAACGAACTCGGGATCCTCCCAAACACGAGCCCATCTGGGTTCCTTGTTTCCCTCAGAGCATCACTGAGCAAACCTTCACAACTCTCCCTGAGTGCAAACAGAGTTTAGGGGAGCTACTCTTGTATTTATGAGTTGGGTAAATGCCCATTGAAGAGAGGCCAAAGCAATCACAGCATTTACTTATTCCTGACAAGTCACAGGAAAAAAAAAAAAGAGGGAAAAAAATAACACCTTTGTAATGAAGGGCACCGTGACAAGTGAGCTTCCTCCACAGCCTGCAGATACCACATATATATATATAAATATATAAATATTCCCTATAGTATCTTGGATAGTATGGGGAAAATTAACTCATATTCCACTTCCAGAGACTGACCATAAAAGCCAAATGCCATAACCTGTTGGAGGGAAACTGCAAAGACAGGAAGGAGGAGGGAGGAAGAGCCAAATGGAGTGATGAAGCTGTAACAAAAGAGATCTCAGGCTGGGCTCCTGCTTGGCTGGGATGAGCATGGAAATGAGATGAAGAGCAGGAGCATGAGGCAGCAGAGCTGGGCACAGACTCCTCCATCACAGCTAAACTAACAGCATTTATCAGCAGAGCAGGGGTGAAGGGCTGGAGTGACAGAAACAGGACGGTGCTAACAGTTAATTATGTGTGTTAAAAGTACAGAACCATCAAGGCGAGAGGATTGGAGCTTCTGCAGACATCTGGCAGCGTTTTGAGGAAGCTTAGTTTCTCCTGAGGTCCTCATTGATTCAGGAGCACTGATTTGCTGACGTTAATTGGAGGAAGAGGTAATGAGAACTGACTAATCACCGAGCTGTGCGCCCTGCAGACTCATTCCAGTGTCACTCATTGTATCTTGCTGATCACTCAGACAAAACTCAGTTTTAGGGGGAATTCAGTGGTTGGTCAGCACTCTTCTTTGACTCATTGTATTTGCATTTAGTTGTACAATAAGCTGATAAAAACCGTGGTGGTGTCACAGCTCAGCTCTCCCAGCAGTGAAGGCACCACAGTACATGCTCCAATTCCTGAAGAGCTTGCACTGATGGTCTGGACGTGCTAATGTCACTGCTGGTGTCTCCAATGTGACTGTGACCCTGCAAACTGAATTACCAGAGCTCTGCCAGCACCTCTCCTTTGCTGTGCAAACACACACCTCTGCTATTACTATATTGTTTTTCCAGACAAGGCTTAAAGGATCAGTATTTAATTGCAGCAGTGAGTTCAAGGTATGAGACACGGTGTTTGCATTAGGGAGATTTGTCACAAAACTTGGAGGGAGACAGCAGCACTCAGATGATCCATCACACACTCACCTCATTTAAATGCAATTCAATTTAGCCAGACCCTTTGGCACAAAAGTGGGAAAGATGACTTAACAAAAAGCACGGAAGAATACTTCTGACCCCAGGTGTCAGATGGATTTGTGTGTGACATTCACAGAGAAGCTGTCCAAGAAAACTGCAGCCATTCATTGCTAGGCTGCAATTAAGGTGGCAGCCAATGTTTAAAGCCCTCCACATCCCATTCCCCCCTTTTCTGGCCACATTTTAAATACAGTACAGAATGAAAAATAAAAATAGACTGCTGTGCCCTGCCTCACATGAGGCTGGGCCAGGATGAGTAGATTTCTATGCAAACAACACACAGAATCCTTCCTTTAGTCAGTTTGTTGCCTGACACAGATAGGAAAATTAAATGAAGTTAACTGTACAGTTTTCAAGTCACCATTCAGCCTTTCAGTTGAGACAGATGACTTCTACTTACAGTGCTTCTTCCTCTGGCATTCAGGGGAGAATTTGGCAATCCTCTCGGGGTCTGGTTCTCAGCAGTTCTCTGACATGGGGGCAGTTAGTGTCTCCATTGCACACAACAGAGCTGTAGAAGCCAGAAAAAAATGGCTCTTTTCTAGCCAGTTTACCCCTTTCCCATCTGACAGAAGTGATTTTCTTTCCTGGTCCAAAAGCCAACACACCCTAGCCTCTGCCAGTGAGCATGGCAGGCACAGGCACACAAATGCTCAGAGTCCACTAACATTTGCAAAAAGTATCAAATTCCCCCATTACTGCTCTTCTCAGGGAATAAGAGAGCCCTGGTTTAAGCAGGGCAGAGACAGCCTTACCACTGTTTGATTTGGGCTGCATCATCTGATCCAGGGAGGGGCACACAGCACTAGGGGTAAATATGAATTTATAGCCCTTTCCCAAACCTGGGAAATTACACTGGATTCTGGCTCAGCTTCCAACCATTGTAACCTCACTTCTGCCAGAGGCTTACTCCTGATTTACACAGGGCAAGTTAGACCCAGATATCAACTCTAAAGGACCTGATTCTGCTCATGTTTACCCCAGCACAACCTGATGATGGCATTAAATAATTTACAATTAAAAGTCAAATTATTCACTATTACTTGGTGAGTAGTCATGGCAACTTCTTTCCTTCCCTAGTAATAAATCCAGTATCTGCTGATATTGCCAGGCACTGATCAGGTCTGGAATGGAATATTATGGGACAGATAAGTAGGAGGGTGATGGTCACACCTGTCAGAGCAAAGGCACTCCAGCATCTCTCTCTGAGTTGCCTTTTGGGCTGCAGGCATTTCTCAAGAGCTTTTCCAGCTCCATGCAGATCCTTTGCTCCCACTGACTTGACTGCAGCTCATCTCCCTGATCCTCTCTGGGGTGCCCCTCAGCAACTCACTCTATTTACATCCCTGACATGATGGGAATCAAGGCACAGGGACCAAAACAAGGCTAAACCATGCAGAAGAAACAACCTCTGCAACAAGACTTGGATTCTGCTGTTGACAGAAGAGTGCTGGCTCCTGGACTAATTAGAAGGTGCTGAATTTGGAGGTATTTTGTGCATAATATATTGATTTTTTTTTTTCCTTGCAACACAGTCCAGCTCTATGTTGCTCTTCTACGTGCTCCAAAGGCAGAGCTTTAACACTGCAGGCAGTGAGGACACCAGGAAGCTACACCTGAGGCAAGCTACACTCTTCTGAGACAATTGCAGCTGTAAAGGTTTAGCATAAAGCTCAGGAGAGCAGAAAGCAGAGCACTGTCAGTCACAAGCTTTTAATTCTGAAACTGGCTCCTAAAAAAGATAAGATAAAGCCAAACCAGATTAAACAACTTCAAAGAAGCAGCAAGGCATTTAGGGCGTGCTAGAATAGAATGCAGCTGTGCAGAGCACTGATGAATGAAACAGGTAGAGGTTCCTTAATTACTTGCTCCTTGTCCCTTCCAGGTTTTTGTAAGCCTGCTGTGATTAGTCCCATCCCCTAACGAGATGGCAGAGCCCAGGTGATGCAGCAGTGCCTGCTACAGGAATGTTTAAAAGGCTGAGGGAGGCTGCTAGCAGGAGCTCTGTGGAACAGCCTTCCTCAATTAGCTATCCAAGGAAGAGTGATATTGAATGATTCTTACAAAGAATACACAAAGCACTTATTGCTGCGCTAATCATCAACTTTCTAAGTAAAATTAACCAATTTGCTAATTAAGGCTCATGACAATTCATCATGACAGTAACTCTGCAGTGCAGTGATTCATCAGCCGGTCACCGGCTCCTCTCGGGGACGTGGGGAAGGGCTCCTGCAGCGGCTCCTTCCCTGCTCCGAGCACTCCCACCATGACTCACTCGGGCCGGGATCTGGATTGCTGCTGCTTTCCAAAGGAATTTAAACGGTGGGGGGAAGAGAAGGGGAGGAAAAGAAGACAGGGAGGAGTGAAAAAAGGGGGTGGGTGGAACCCTAGGCAGCTTGAAAGAGAAGTAATCTTTTTTAAAACTGGCATGGGAAAAATAGTTGCCTTTTCTAACATCATTTGACTTGGATGATCAGAAATTAAGCAGGTAGGTCTCATGAGTTCCAAGTGGTATATTTTGCATTAACATCTGTCCAAGCCATGACAGGGGTCAGTCTTCTGCTGAAGAAGGAAGGAGCAGAGAGGGAATGATGCCGCTGCTGACTAAGAAAGAGAGACACAGGAGTTGGGAGGCTGAGGGGAGAAGCCCAGGGATTTGGTGCCTCCTGGTCGCTGGAATGCTGCTCTCTAGACTTCCCACCACCCGGGCTTCACTCCCTGGGGCTCCCCATCACTGCTCCCTCATGGAGCCTCCCCCACTGGGCAGATGCCCAGCTTGGGAGAGGAGGCTGCGAGCACAGAGCCCTCCCGAGGCACAGCCACACCTGCCCTCCTTTGCTTCCCCTACAGCAAAGCAACCTGAAAGCTTCAATTGCACACACAGTGGGACTCTTGGATCCTCAGATGCTCTCTCAACTCTCTAAACATCTTCCCTCCTTCAAATGGGTAAACAATCTTTCACCCATTTAACCTTAGACACCGAACTCCATGACTCACCCAAAATCTCAACACTTCCTTGTGCCCCTGCCATTTGTCCTTATTCAAGGCAAGAAACACCAGTATCGAGAGACTTGTATTTTATGTTGCTCTCTGATGTAGCCTCACTCACTTGAACACCATAATTTGACCTTCTGTATCTCAGGTTTACAAAATGCAGACAAATCAACTCCCTGCAGGGGCTGCAGGATGAACACATCTCCTCTCTAGGGGATTCTGCAATGAAGAATTAATTAGCTGAGTAAATTCACAGGGCTACAGCTGCAATGCTACAGGCAGGGCCACACCAGGGGAGTCCCAGGAGCACCTCCAGCATCCCAACTTAAGCACAGCAATAGTGTCACACACTGGGGGAGCACCAACCTCCTGGCCCCCTGAGGTGTCACTGCAAGGGCACCACTCAGCACAATCCCTGTGCTCAATTCAGTGATTTCTGTGGGCAGGACAGGCCCACAGTCTCAGGAAGCAGCTGTGAGGGCTGGGCTTGCACTGCTGCTGGGAGCAGAGCCCCTCACCACAGCCCTCAGTACCCCATTCTGTTGTACTGAGATCATGGAGCTGTCTGCAAGCACCCCAACCACCTGCCAGCCCTAAATGGGACATTTTACATTTTTCCATCCTGAGCTGACCCCAGCTAGCTCCACCAGCCTCCCCAATTCCAAGTACAAACCCTCTGAGCCCTCTCCTTGCTTTGCTGCCTGATCTGCCTCCCGGGAGCTCCAGCACAGGCTGCGTGATGTAAATCAACCTGCTTGAGGCTGGATTTTTCTGGGGCTGGGAGGATTTGGCACATTTTACTACTCACTTGTAAGGTGAGTCCCAGAAATCCCACAAACAAGCCCAGCAGGCTGGTTGAGGATAAAGGGCACTAATCTAACCCTTTGCAGCTCTGGGGCAGTGAGAAGAGTCTGGCAGCACCTCCCAAGGACCTGCTGCATATCTGAGCTTTGACATCTTCCTCCAAAGGGTTTCTTCAGCTCAGCTTGCTGTTTGTAAGCAAATCTCACAGCAAAGTCCTGTCTGACAGAGCAACAGGTGCAGCCATCACGACAGTCAGCACATCCACCAGCCCAGGCAGGCACAGGGATGTGTTCCCAGCTGTGCCTCCACAGAAGTCCATCCATCCATCACCACACAGCAACAGGACAGGAGAGAAGGAACAAGTCAGACAGCAAGTGCTGGCATCGACTCAAGCAGCGCCCAAGCCAAACTGTGTCAGCAGCAGGAGACTCCCACAGCATCCAGCAGCCAAGCACAACATGAGCTCCTTCCCGGGAACGTGCTGCCTCACACCGGGACATGGGAAAAGGGAATGGCCCTAAATCATCCCTCACACAGGGCAGAAGTACATTCCAAAGGGGAAATGCCTGCACGGGGTGGGGGGCAGTGAATGTGAAGAGTAAAGGCTTCTCCCCGCCCCTCCTAAGCAGTGTTAGCCCGACTGAGGATAAACCAATTCATCACAATGCCTTCAGTTTGAAGTTTACTCTTCTGGCTGCGGGGGGAATCCTCTCGAAGGACCAGATGTGCCTCATTGCACTCGATGAGGCAGGTGGCAGAAATTAAGGGGCACATGACCCTTGGTAAAAAGCATCATCTGTGCAAGGTCTGAACTACAGGTCTAACTCTATTTCTTTTCAGCTCTGCAGAGGAAAGCAGGGTCAGAGCAGCTCGGGGACAGGTTGTGTTCTTAGGCTCCTGTAAAGCACACGAGAAGAGTACCCCGATTTCTCTGGTCCTGCAGGACGGGGCAAACGCTCTCGGACAGCGATGCAGGCAGGCAAGAGGCTCCAAGGCTGCTTGATGAGGGTAAAACTTCCAGCTGTGATGGGCTCTGCTCCCTGACAAGCCGCACGTGGCCCCGATGCTGTCCCGGGGGGTTAAAAGCGGGACCGGAGCAAGGTTGGGGCATTTGTGTCGGTTGCTGTGCTCATGGAAGGCGCATCGCCGCTGGAGCGCTACCTGGAGAGCTGCAGTGGGCAGGTAAGGGAAGAAGGAAAAAATTAAAGAAAGAGGAAAAATAAAAAGAAAGTAAAGCTGAGCAAAAGGAAGCTGCGTTGGCCGGGAATCGAACCCGGGTCAACTGCTTGGAAGGCAGCTATGCTCACCACTATACCACCAACGCCACGCTAAACACATCATCGCAGCCGCACCTCAACCGCGCCACTCCGCATCCCTGCCGGGCTCAGCCCGCAACTCCGCTGCCCGGGGGATTCCTCCCTGTCCTCAAGCTGCCGGGCTCAGCCCGCAACTCCGCTGCCCCGAGGGATTCCTCCCTGTCCTCAAGCTGCCGGGCTCAGCCCGCAACTCCGCTGCCCGGGGGATTCCTCCCTGTCCTCAAGCTGCCGGGCTCAGCCCATTCCGCTGCCCCGGGGGATTCCTCCCTGTCCTCAAGCTGCCGGGAGCATGGAAGAGCTCTCTGGAGCGGGAGGTCGCTGTTACTCCCTGTAAGCGAGATGATGCGGCTGCATTTGAACTCTTGCGGCGGGATGCTGCTTGCGAGGGTCAGCCCGGGTGCTGGTGTGGGTGGGCGCTGAGAGGGCAGGAGGCTCATATCTCCTCGTTGGGAAATGTCTGCAAAAATTCATTATTTTGGTAATTGGAATGATCGTCCTGATCTCAGGTGGTTGTAGGAACAACTGGGAGAGGGTTGCACTCCACTGCTGGGCATCATTGTTACTCAGGCAACAAAACTTCCTTCCATCCTGTTGTAAACGACTTTTCAGCTCAGAAAACAGGCTTAGCACAAGCTGTTTAAATCCAGAGACCTTCCTGTGGCAGTGGGTAAAGCCCTCTGAATGTGCCCTCATAAAGTATATAGTGTGGTAAGGTATAATACAGCTTTTACAAATACTAGTGAGTTTTTTATACTCACACTTGCTGATACACTTGATTATAGCAGATGTGTGGTATCACTGCAGGGAGGGGAAAAAAAAAAAATAATCCAAGTCTGTTGCTTAAGGCAGCTGGGTTTGATTTATGTCTACCTGAGTGGCAGGGATTTCTGCAGTGGAAGTGAACAAGGCTTTTTCCCCTCAAGCTGCCCCAAACCAGGGGATCTCAGACAGGATCTGTGTGTGGAATCTCCTCCCTGGAGCTGCTGGGAGATGTCCAAAGTTATGCAGTTGGTGGGGCCTTCAGTGAGGTTAATTAACCCAGAGTCTACAGCAATAACCCTTGGCAGCCAGCCCAATGCAAACATGGTCTTGTGCCCCTTTCACAGCCTCTGAGCATCTGTCTGACATGAAGGAAATATTCCCCAGCACTTAACCCTATCAGGGCTTTTCCTCAGGCCTCTTAGGTGCAAACCTGATCAGAAAGGAAAATCTTTCTGTTTCTGCTTGCTCTGTGCAATTTACTCTACTTTTTGAAAAGATTACAGCTGTGTGATACTTCCAGCCTCATGTAGCACTCGTTTCTCCATCAGCTTCTTTAAAATATGTCAAAAATTGGCTTTGGTTGTTTGTTTGTGTTTTTTTACTGTTATGTTCATTCTCTGATGCCCATTAGTATGATGTGAGTAGTCTCACAGGGAGCTTTCTGTACCATTTTCTCTACATTGTGGTTCGTACAAAACCTTCCTAATGAGCTCCTGTACAGCTAATCCTTAGTCCACTGGAATTCTTGCAGAGTCTGTGACTTCCTTCCCTTGCTGCTGACATGAAAAAAAATCTATTTAAAATAAATGTATTTTTGTGATTCTACAGTATTTTATTTGTAAGTGTTAATTACATATTTGACCCTTTCTTTCTAAAGAGTAAAGGAGTACCTAGACTAATTCAACAGAGTCCTGCCCCACCAGATCTTCTGTGGGGCTCTGTATTTAGAAGTCAGTTTTAGAAGCAGTTCTAAATGTAGGTGTTGGCAATGCTTTCCTGATTGCATCTGTATTCAGGCTAGTGAGGGTTCTCTGGGAGGACTTGTCCCTTTGTCAGAGTTTTCCAAGTGTCTGCAGGCAAATATACTGCAAAGTAGGAGCAGAGATCTCCCCGTGTGCATGGCTGGGTTGCCAAGTGAGCTGACTAGAAGAGAGCAGCACTAGCTCAGGGCTGGGAAGCATTGATCTGGAAATCCTGCTCCTGCTGGAGGTCAGGCAGTTGCTGCCAACTCAAGGGCCTCAGTCTTATGCACCATTCCCTGTTCTGATTTGTGCTTGGACTTTTCAAGTCCTTCTGGCTCTTGAGCCTAAAAATGCCTGATTAAACACAAAACCTCTTGTATGGATTCTTTAGTCCAAGCTGTGACCTGCTGTGGATGTTGGCAGAAATCACCTTCAGGAAGAGGATTTTCACTGAGCAGAGGCTTATGTACCAATGGAGAGGGAATAAATCCTGAACTGAAACTCTTAACTCATCGATCTGATGATGCTTTTTGAACAGATTTTAATAATAAATAGTTGATAAAGAAGGACATTTGCATGGAAGAGCTTACTTGCAGGTGTGTTGTGTGCTTGGTGCAGGGCAGGATGCTGGTTCTGCTGACTGTGGTGAGGCTTTTTTTATTCCTATCTTCACATCTATAACAACTTCAATCAGGCTGGTGGCCTCCAGGAGCTGAGGAATGAACTGCTGCTGGTTCTGTGAACTGCTGCCCTCTGTTGCACAAAGCAACGCTGACACTGTCCCCTGCTAGCAGGGACAGGAAATGGAATAATATACAGAGTGGGAGGTAAAGGCAGCCAGAAAATGCTGTCTGTCTTCCCTGGAAATAGTCATGAGTGTGATAATGTGATTGTGTGCATGGTGGAGGTGTGACAGTGGCTGTGAAGGGTGAAGTGCCAGTGTTGTACCTGCATTTCTCAATTTGTGCTATCCCAGGAGTTCTCTAGAGTGGACTGTGGTGGGCAAATGTATTATACAAGCTATCTGGATTTTTATACACTCACAGAGAAGCAATTCACTTTAATCTTAAAGTAAGTCTTTGCTAAAATATGTATTGGGGAAAAGTTATTGAAACTTCCTCACTGAAGATTAATTTTAATTTACTCTCCCAGTTACAGTAACTGTTTTAATACAAGACCCTTAATGGCACTTTTTCTTAATTCAAGGATGACTTCTCCACTAGCCCTCACCTGTTCACTCCTATGAGCCCTTATGATTTAGAGCTTCCAATTCAAACAGCTGAAGATGGGGTGTTTGCTTCCCAGTTAAGTCAGCCCAAGGAGCTCCACACAGACTTCTCCTCGGTGGATCTCAGCTTTCTCCCAGATGTTACCCAAGATAACAAAGAACAAAACCTCTCTGAGGATGGTCATGAAACACAAAAAGAGCTTGATGGGTCACTACCAAGTAATGAGGACAGTGGTGTTTTCATGGATGAAAGCAGCTTGTCACATCCAGGTGCAGCTCAGCCATCTCCTGAAGCATCTGGCATGTGTCCTCCCCTGACTCCAGTGACCCCAGCAACACCTTCAGAAAGCTCTGGAATAGTCCCTCAGTTACAGTACGTTATGTATTATTTATGTTGCACACACCATAGTCAGAGTTTGGCTTAAACTGCAAGGTGTTGCTCTGACTTTTCACCTGGAGAATGCAGCAAGCACGGCTTGGTCTTAAATAAGCCAAAAAACTACAGGAGGAGTTGTTCCTCTTGAAGGGGAGAGGTGGAGAAAATGAACTGACAATATTGGATAAAAATATGAAGATACTTGAAAAGGAGAATTTCTTCTAGGAAGAAGGATGGCAGCAGACTCCAGGGGTTTAAATGTGTCACTCTGCTTTTTCAAAATGAGAAACAGAATTGAGTGTGAGAAACTCTGGCCTCATTAAAAGATGCTGGCCTGTCTAGGATAGAGAAACTCTGGAATAGTTTATACCTGTAGAAAATAACCCACCCTTACCCCCTTAGGTGCTGTAGTAACTCTAAATAGTCAGTAATAGTTCAATCCAAAGCTGGGAAAGGCTTCAGTGATGCAGTTTTTGGAAGACACACAAACTTATAATTCAGAGACTAATAATTTCATACCTTGTTCTATCTCGAAGTGCTGTTTTGGGATTCAATTACTTAAGTTTTGCCAGAAGTAGTTTAATGCTAGAGTGGGGAAGAGACAGGCAGGAAATCAGTTGATGGCAATTATTAATTGGAATGTGACTGCACACTAAGCCAGTACTGCTGGGGGGTGGCTCTGCAGTGGCTGGATTGTGCAATGAGAAAATTCCTCCCTCATTCCTCAGGAATATCGTGTCCACTGTAAACTTGGCTTGTAAACTGGATCTGAAGAACATAGCTCAGCATGCCAGAAATGCAGAGTATAACCCCAAGGTAAATCTTGGACTCAAAGCTTTACCCTCACTTCCCTTTCCCAGTGCTGATGGTAATCCCAATGGTCCCATGACTGTGGTTTTAACTCTCCTGCTCCTAGGTGGGTGGAAAATAACTTTAGGGTGGTAAAGAAACACTTAAAAAGCAAGTATGTGTTGTGACAAGCTTTGAAAGTGTTAATTGTTGCAAGACTGAACAGAAACACAGCTAAATTCCTGTTCTCCTTTGGATTTGCAGAGGTTTGATGCTGTGATCATGAGAATCAGGGAACCACGAACAACAGCCCTCATCTTCAGTTCAGGAAAAATGGTCTGCACAGGAGCAAAAAGGTATTTTTCTGTTTTTTTCCATTCCCTCTAAAGGTCTGGGTCTTGCAGCTATGCATTTATTCTGATGGAGAATGTCTGAAAAGTCTTGTTTAAAGCATCTAGCAAAGGACTAATTGCAAGAAAAAGTGAAGCAGTGATATTGAAAATCTTGCTTTCTTCATGATGGCACCTTAGCAATTTCTGAACTGTGTACTTCTGTCCCTGAATTTAGATTGAGCTGAGCAGACATCTGTAGAAAAGCTGCTAAAATTCCCAGAAGTTAAGGGATTGTTTGCATTTCTCACTGATTTTTAAAGTGTTTAGGACATTACTTGTCTGTCAAGTCTCTCTTCAGTGTCTGTGTTCACCAGTCAACACATCTGCCTCTAGAGGAAATGGGAATTGGGGAAAGCAAAAGTTTATTTCTCTAGTCTGAAGCTTTTTTCCCTGAAGTCCAGCAGAGGCTGCCTTGGTTTTTATATCCCAAAGCAGTCAATTAGGATTAATTAACTCATGCTTAAGAGATTTCTTCTCCAGCCCCTATCACCACCCCAGGTAGGTGATTGTACTGGTGCCTGCAATCTAACTCCTGGACCAGCACTGAGAAGCTGTTTTGAGGAACTGAAAACCTCTCAAAAGGGGAACCTCTGAGTGATGAAACATTTCCAGTGGGTTCAACCAGACCACAGGAAGGTGAATCAACAAGTGCCTTACTCCTTTTAGCTCCCTGCAGCCGTTCTGGGGATGGAGCCTTGCTATTTTGAGTGGCAGGCTCTCTTTTTCTGGAGTGCAGATTAGCACAGTGGTGGCTATAAACTGAATTCCACCTCAAGAGCAAAGGAAAGCACTAAAAAAAGTTGATTTTTTTTCCCCCTTTGCTCTTCTTTCAGTGAAAAGCCCCATCCCTGGAAGTGTCCAAGGCCAGGTTGAACAGGGCTTGGAGCAACCTGGAATAGTGGAAGGTGTCCCTGCCCATGACAATGGGTGGAACAAAATGAGCCTTAAGGTCCCTTCCAGCCCCAAATCCTGGGATTCTGTGATTTGAGGGCTGTTTGGAGATCACAATAAAGGTTTCTTCCTTTAGTGAAGAGCAGTCAAGGCTGGCAGCCAGGAAATACGCACGGGTGGTGCAGAAGCTCGGCTTCCCTGCCAGGTTCTTGGACTTCAAGATCCAGAATATGGTGGGGAGCTGTGATGTGAGGTTCCCCATCCGGCTGGAAGGCTTGGCTCTCACCCACCAGCAGTTCAGCAGGTATGAGGACAGCAGCTCCAACCCCGTGCACCTTGCAGCAGGGTCTGCAGCTGCTTGAGCCTGGTCCATGCCTTTGCTCCACTGTGGACTTTTAATACCAAGGTGGCCTCTCAACTCCCAGCAAAGGAGATTCCTGTCTGCAGGGATAAGGTTTCCAACCCTCAGGCATGAAGCTAAACTGCATTTTCAAAATACAGAATCGTAGCTATATTGTGGTTTTTCTGGGATATTGTTTTGGTTCTGTTTGGGTGTTCTTTAGCCAAGAACTGAAAGCAGAGGTGTAGCTGAGTGATGGGCATGTTGTGCCTGCAAGATCAGCTTGTTCAAAACTAGCTATTACCATCAGGAAAGGATGATTTCAACACTGACAAAACCAAAATTCAGTTGTTCTTTTATTAGCACAGCATCTAATAGTATGCATTTCATTTAGGAACTAGATATAGATTAAATATTTATGTTAGCTGTTATCTTGTCTTAGTTGCACGAGATGCTTCCTGACAAGGGCTCTTTGCAGACTAGGAAGGATTTACTGTGAGGCCCTGGCACAGGGTGCCCAGAGAAGCTGTGGCTGCCCCTGGATCCCTGCAAGTGTCCAAGGTCAGGTTGGATGGGGCTTGGAACAACCTGGGACAGTGGAAGGTGTCCCTGCCCATGAAACTGGATAATTTTTAAGGCCCCTTCCAACCCAGGCCATTCCATGATTTGAGGACTGTTTGAAGATTACAATAAAGGTTCCCATGCTATGACAAATCAGAAGTGGCTCACAAGTCTTTAAAAGTCAGCAGGAAGATCCCCCACCAGCTCCAGCTGGGTTTAACAGGTTTCTCTTCAAGATGTCCAAAACCTGACCTGCTTTTCTCAGGGCAGCTAGATGAAACCTGTGTGGTTAATTACCATATTGTTACTGTAATTAAAGGGCACTTTATTCATACAACACTGAAGCAGCATTTGCATTTTACTAATCTTACCTGTTTGCTTTGAACAGTTATGAACCTGAACTATTCCCTGGCCTGGTTTATAGGATGGTCAAACCAAGGGTAGTGCTGCTTATCTTTGTGTCTGGAAAAGTTGTACTGACTGGTAAGTGTTGCCTCTCTAGATCTGTAGCCCACTGCTGTCTCACTTTCTGAGAGAGCATTTAAATTAAACATTAACTAAAAATCAGTATCTTTTGCCACAGTAAAGCCACTCAGGGAGCTTTTTAATGGCTGCTGCAGCTTATCTGTGTTTTCTGCTGATAGCATCAGTATTGTTAACTAGAATCTTGTATTGTTTCATATATAGAGTCTCAGATTTCCATGTTAAGTATTTTTTTTTATTCAAAGCCCGATGCCACGTGCCAATGCAGAGGATGCCAACAGGATACTGACATGCCAGCAACTACTCAGGCACTTAAATAGGAACCTCACAATAAGCAATTTAAAATTGTTTGGACAGGAAACAGACTTCTTAAAACACTTCACTGACACCATTTAGTAGGGATTATCAGAGGAAAGGGTGGAGATCAAAGAGCTTGTTCCAGATTGGCAAAAAAATCGTGAGGTAAAAGCCTTGCTGAGTCAGTGTGCTCAGCAGATAGCTGTACCTCAGATCCCAGGTCAAAAAAGGTGAATTCCTGAGCTCCTGGCACATCCTTTTTGTGAAGCTCATGAAAATGCTTCCATTCAGATGCACTGAAAGGTAAGTGGTGCTTGTTCCCAGAAGCTCTGAATGTGGTATTCATATTCACAGCACAGCTTTGAGACATGTGGAGGGCAAGAGAAGTGCCTGCCTTAGCCAGAGATGCTCACAACCATAAATCAGGAACAAGCTCAGAGAACTGAAGGATGGGGCACTCAGGACAAAACTTAAATGCTTCCCCCTCCAATTAGGTCCAGTGAAATAATACTGCTCAGTTCCACTCTAGTGATGCTTGCATTTTTTGGGGTACACTAATTGTAACACCCTTGCCTCCTTTTCTGTGAGTACTGGGGCCAGCTGTAATGACAAAACTGAATTTGCTGAGCTGTGAGGAGTTGTTTTTTATCCCCTAATCAAGAAAGTAAAGCTACTTTTGAAAGTAAAAGTTGTGGTAAGGCAAAGGTTTACACATTCAACCTGAGCAGGGCTTAATTCCATTTTTAGTTCATTTAAATGCAGCTTTCTTGCAGCTGATGTTTGTTGGACCAGCATGAGTAGGGGAATGTTCCTGCCCACTGCAATGCAGTTTGTGTGCAAGACTTGGTATTAAAGATTTGTTTACAGTACCATGGAAAGGGATTTGAAATCAAAGGTGTCCTAATACACAGCTTAAAATTAAAATTGCTTCCCAGAGTTGGAGGAGAGTTCTCAAGCTGTGGAACAACTCCCAGTATGAAATTAAAGGCCTTTCACTTCTTGTTTCTACATTTCCACTTGCCTTATGAACAGGTAGAGCTGTTATTCTTAAATAGATAACACCATGGTGGTGCTCAGTTGCTTTTCTCCTTCTTCAAAGCCAGTATTTTGCACCTGTCAAGAGCAGAAAATTGCTTTTTTAGTTGCACAGATTAAACAAAACTAGTCTTTAAGCAAGCTAGAAATTGTTCTTTGAGGTGGCAGAAAGAAATTCTGCCTTTACTAGTAAGGTGCTTCCAATCTCCTGGATTTCTTCATGGTTTGTAATCTTACTGGGTTTAAACTGCATTCAGTTACTCTCAGCACTCTGTTAATTCCTGGGGTTGTTGTTTGTTTGTTTTTTTTCCTTAAATCTCCATTTAGGAGCAAAAGACCGTTCTGAGATCTATGAGGCATTTGAGAACATCTACCCCATTTTAAGAGGTTTCAAGAAACCATCATGACACAAAGCAATCCAGAATAACTCCTGAGTTTGTGTTGCTGTGCATGGAACAGAAACCAAGGGGATTCCTGGACCCATTTGTGGAACTGTGGATTATTAAGCAAATTATTCATTTCTGAATGCCACATATGCTGATGCCTTTCTAGAGCCTGTGAGATGCTTTTTTCTTTCAGATTATCTCTGTAATCCACCTGAGTTCTGACAGCTTTTGAGTGCACTTTCATTAGAATGTATGTTAAGGTGGCACTCAAAATATTTTGTAATAGAAGCCATGTGTTCTCTTTCCCTGTTGAACAGGTGAATCCACACTGCACTTCAATCTGGTTTAATCAAAATCCTCAGCTCAAAGTGTCCTGAATTGCTCCTGCAGTGTTGTAGTTTCATGTTTAAGCTCAACAGATATTATTGTCTGTAACATGGCTTAAAAAATCCTGCAGGAGTTGATTTTGGAGTTTAGAAGACATGCACTGAAATCACCCTGATCCTGCTCACTGGCTAAACTCTTGTGTGTGACGGTGCAGGATTTTCTTTCACAGAGAAGACATTCCAGGTCCTGACCACTGGGATATATCTAGAAAATCTGTGAGTGGAGGAGTAACTAATTAAATTATCTAATTTGACATGGGACAAGTTAGACTTTAATTAAATGGTACCCACTTGTATTACTGAAGGGCCCTCAGATGATGGGAGTTTGGTGCAGACAAAAACACGTTGCTTTGGAACTTTGTTAAAAATGGATTTGAGGAAAATATGAAAACTCTTGGATGCTCATGACTTATCTGTGTTACTTAACCAGAGTTCAGCCAATGGCACTACATTTGGTAATTTTGGAGCAAAACCAATGGGGTTCCCTATACTTGGTTTGAACTCAAGCCTTTCTTTTCAGAAGGTGTCCTGCTCCGAGTGGTGCTGGGAGCAGGAGCAGTGCAAAGCCCATCCCATGGCTGCTCTGGAAAGCCCCTGGAAGCAAGCCAGAACAGTTTGTGTTGTGTCCTCCCCTCCTGAAGGTGTGGTACCTGTCTGGAAACACCACTAGAGGTTGCTCTTAGATGACTTAAGTGTAACCCAGGCCAAAATCCTCCTCTGTCCTTGATGGAAATACTCGGCATGGGTTATGGCTCAACTCAAAACAGGGTCCTGCTGGGCTGAGTTTTGCTGCCACAAAAGTTTATTTCTGATTTCGGTGAGGGTGTGACTTTGCCTTCTGTCTCTATTATGTGTCTTTCCCAAGTGTTTTTATATCTCCCCACTTCTCTGGAAAAGAGTTTGAAAAACTTTGTGCACTTCCTCATGATAAGCTGGTCTTAGCTGTTATCAGTTTTCTCTGTCAAACTCTGGATTTCCACACTCTAATCTATTTTAAACACAGACTTACTTTTCTGTTTGCTTTCTAACACTGGAGACTTTCCACAGCCATGGGCTGGACTTTTATTTGCACTGTAGCTGTAGCAGTGGCTGAAGAGCTTCAGTTACAATAATATTTTGTAAGTGAAAACACCCTGGTTTTATTGAGGTGTTGGGGGCGGGAAAAGTTTATCTAAGATGAGCCCTCTTCAAGAAATCACATTTTCTTAAGAGCTTGCCCCATGATTTCAGTGGTAAAATTAGTGCTCTTTAGAAGTACAAATAAAGCCTTAGAGATAAGAAATGAGTTCTGTGCCTTTTCACTGAGCTACTGATTAAGTTAATGTTTGCTGTGGTAACTCTTGTCTTAAAAACAACAATCTTGGTTCTACCTCTATGGTGCTGTTCCTGCTTAGTGTTTGATAACACTGGGAAGGGGAAAAACACAGGCTGAGAATTGCTCTTAAAAAAAAAAAAAAGGCGGAAGGGGGGGGCAATGTTTTGTTGGAGTTGTGGTTTTTTTGGGACGGGGGATATTGCTTAAGTTATTCTGACTTCTGTGGACTCTGTCTCCTCTAATTGTCCTATAGACAGAAGAGGGAATGGCTTCAGAGTAGGTTCACCTTAGGAATATTAGCTGTCAGGAAAAAATTCTTAGAAGCGGGTGGAGAGGCCCTGGCACAGGGTGCCCAGAGAAGCTCCGGCTGCCCCTGGACCCCTGGAAGTGTCCAAGGCCATGTTGAACATCAGGGCTTGGAGCATCCTCTGATAGTGGGAGGTGTCCCTTTCGAGGGCAGGAGGGTGGAACTGCATGATTTTTTAAGGTCCCTTCCCTGATCCGGGGGAGTTGCTCCCTTCTCCTTAACCCTACTTCATCTTCTGTATTTAATCATCATGGAGGCTGGGTTGAGACAACCTTCCCCTTGCGTGCATTTTAAAGATGTGCATTGGTATTTGCTACTCGGCCAAAGCAATTTGGATGTAACTGTAAATACACGGCCGTGCTTTGATTGGCAGCCGTACTCCCCACAGCAGCGTTACTGACTGGCCATGCTACGGCTACCCGCTGTGAAGTCCTACGAACCGCAATACAACACCCCCGTCGCTCTGGGAGCAGGGCAAGGGTGATTCCCTTTCCCTCCGCAGAAGGAAAAGGGCGCAGTTTATATTAAAACTCAGGATTTTCGCGGCGGAGCGCGGCCCTTCCCGGAGCCTCCCCCGCTCCCGCCCGCCGCCTCAGCGCCCCTTCCCACAATGCCCTGCCCGGCAACAGCGTCCCACGTGACCCGCGGCGCCCAACATGGCGGCTCCCAGCGGCCGCCGGCCGCAGCCCGCGGGGCCGGGCGGGGGCAGCGGGGCCGGGCCCGGGGCTCTGCGGGGCGCCGAGGAGGACGCCGAGGGTCTCTACGTGGCGGTGGAGCGGTGCCCGCTCTGCAACACCACTCGCCGCCGCCTCACCTGCGCTAAGTGCGTGCAGAGCGGCGACTTCGTCTTCTTCGACGGGCGCGACTCCGAGAGGTACCGGCGGCGCTGAGGGGAACGGGACGGCCTCTCCCTGCCCTGCCGAGGGTCGCCTCGCTTCGGGGGGCCCTTCGGGCTGTGCTTCGGGCCCGGGGGATGTGGGGCCGGGTTGTGCCCCTCCCCGCTGTCCCGGGGCTCGGGGGGCTCAGGGTGTGGGCGGGGGAACGCGCCGGGCCCACCCCGGGGCTGGGGGCGGACACAGCAGGAGCCTCGGTACGAGCCTTGAAATTATAATAGTTTTAATAATAGTTAAGAATTCACCCCGACTTTCAGTCAGTGAGGTGCAGATGTGTCCGTGTCGATGTAGGCACAGAAGCTCCAGGCAGTTCGGGACACAGAGATCCGTGCAGTGTTATTTCAAATGGGTTACCTATTTTCATCACACTCCTTGAAATAGGAGTTTTTTAAATCCTTAAGCAAAATTAGGAAAAAGTTTAAGAACCAGATTTTTTTTGTGTGTGTATACCCATAAACGTGGACACCCCCTCCTTTAGCATGACAAAAAAAAAAAAAAATACTCCACTTGAGTTAATCGTGTGCCATCCGTCTCTTTTTTGGAGCACGGGCTCTTCCTGAGGGAGGCTGGACGAGTGCTATCCCCATAAACAAATTTTCTCGTGCTGTGACTCAGACGGCTCCTCCACCTCTGTTGTTCACAGCGTGCCCATCCCAGATTCTTAAAAAGTCTCCCAGCGCCATGTCTGGAATGGTTTTGATTTTTGGCTGGCACCGTGCTCTTGGCCCCTCGTTTGCAGCTGTTGGGAGTGATTCCTGGAGTTATTTTGGGAAGGCGAGCAGCGTGTGGGGTGGTGTGTCCTGGCTCCAAAGGCTCCTTGTGTCCCCAGAAACGAGGGGACAGTGGTGCCTTTCAGCATCCAGGAGTGGGGAAAGGTTCTCAGCCCATGTGAGTCAGCTTCCAGAACGGAGACTTTAGTCTGTCACTGGATGGCTTTTGCTTTTTTAATAGAAAAAAAAAAAAAAAAAGCTGTGTTGTAGAACCACAAACTGGATTTAGCCTTTCTAAAACAGGTGGAAAACATGTGGTTGTGTGAGACTGCTTGGGCTTTTCTGCAGATTCTATTAAAAGATTGGATATGGAGCTTGGAACATAAACCAGGTTTGGGTTTTTTCCTGGCTCTTTTGCAGCCTTAAGTTTTTGGCTAAACATCAGGTTTAATTATAGAAATTCAATTGTAGCCTTTGTTAGAGTTAAAGCACTGTTGTTCTGTGTTAACCAAGGCTTAAGAAGTCTCTGCCCATGAGCAAAATGAAGTCATAAAGAAGCAGCTTTAGCCAAAGTACCAGAAGCAGCAGTGTAAGAGAAAACCCTCTTTATCTTCTCACATGAGACAGGATCAGCTTTTCTGTCTGACAGTTGTCACTGCATCCTCCTGAGAAGCTTTCACTGCCCCATTTGTCTGTGGCTGGAAAAGCTCCTGTATATTTACACTGTGTTTTTTAACTGCAAGGATTAAATGGGGTTTTTTTGTCTTTCTTTCCCTTCCTCTGCCTGGGCATCACAATTCCATCTCTGAGGGTCACTGCTGTTGTATTAACCTGGGGCCTCCCTGCACACTTCATTTCCCCAGGCTTTGTTTCTCCTGCTGCTCAGAATTTTTCCATGAATGAATTGCAGCAGTGCAATTCATTAAAAATAGATTAAAAATAGCAAATTTATTTTAATGAATTAAAGGAGCAGCACACTTTTATGAATAACACAATGTTAACAACCTAGATATCCTCGATGGCTGCAGGAACACTGTAGGGACAAAAGCTTGTGTTTTGAGGATAATGGGATTATGTTTAAACTGTGAACTGAAATATTTTGTTTGCATTCTCTAATTAATGTTTGGAATGACTGATGTAAGAGTGGGGAAGAGGCCAGTCTTCTTTCTTTCTTTGTCGGTTTCTTTGTGGATGTCTCTGAATTTCTTGTGATGTGAGCCCTGGGAGAGGGGGAGATGTTTGAAATGGTGACCAAGCACCACCAGGGCAAAGCCACGCAGGGACAGGTGCAGTTCACTGGCTGCCTTTCAGCTGCTGCTTACAGCCATCGTTAGTTATTTGTTTATTTTATGCCTTCTAGTAGTACCTGGGTTAATTTTAGATCAGCCAGTGCTGGAGGAGTGTCATGACAAGGGCTTTGCTGAGTGGCTCGGTGTGAGAAGTTCAGAATGTGGAAGTGTTTGGGGGCACTTGGGCCTCCCATTTGTCTTTTTGAAGTGTTACAGATGATGAGAAAGGATCATTATCCTCTTGGTTAAATATAAAGAAACTAAGCATTACTCCTTGTATCCAACAGTGGTTTATTTTTAGAATTTTCTTGTTAATTTTCCTTATGTAAAGACAAACAATTTCATTTATTTTATTCATTTATTTTCATTTCATTCACTTTAATTATTTCAGATTTCATGGGACTATATTTTGTGGGCTAATTTTTAGAAGAGCTACAGTAAAACTGGAAGTTTCTCATCTGTCTGGCAAAAATCACACCCTCTATCTGTGAGGGGGAGAGACTGAGGAGCTGTTAAGATTAATTACTTAAGGAGAGCTACAATTAAGGATGAGTAGTCCAGAAGTCCTCCAGTAAAGCAGTCACTGACATCCTTCTTTTCATGAGTAATGTGTTGTATATTCAAAAGCCAAGCTGGCATCTGGATGGTGGTGTCAGCTCGGAGGTTCTTCTTCCTCCTGGGAGTGTCCTCCAGCCTGTCATGTGCATAAATTGTCAGAGTGTGTTTCCCAGACTGCTGAATTGCTTTGCTTTGTGTGCCTGCAGATGGCAAAAGCCAAAGATAATGTCATTGTGACTCTGAGCCTGGTTAGTTTCTCCAAGCTATTGGGTTATGGTTAGGAATAGAGACTTTTTTCAGCAAGGGAATTATAGTGAATATAGTGCCCTCAACTCCTTCAGCATTAATCAACTCCTGTAGATCAGGAAGCCCCTCTCTCTGGTTCTTCTCTTTAATCATGAACATGTGGAAATAAGCCAGGCAACCACAGAAAATCTCATCTTAATGTGATAAGACTTGAGGAAAGAGAAACATTTCATGGGTAATTCGAGATGTTCTCTCCTCTCAGTTTACATTTTATGGGAGTTCCTATAATAATTCATCCTAAGTTTTGTTTCTTTGCCAAATTGAAAGGCTAAAGATATATAAAGAGAAATGGGTTGCAGGATGCAATGCAATTGAAATCAGAGCTATATAAAGAAGTGGAAATGTTTGCTTAGGAGAAACCTGCTGGAGAAGTTGGTAGGAGCAGTTTGACATCGCTGCCGAAGCGCGTGGTGAGCTGGAATTTCTACAGGCTCCCACAAATATTTCTGTCTTCCCTCCACAGTCAGAGCTTAATTTATTCCTGTGTTCTTTGACAGATCATTCAACTTTTTGCTGATGTGGTGGACAGGAATTGGGTGATTCTGTTCAGAGTCTGTGCCCATTAATCCAGCTCTGAAACCAAGGATTGCCAGATTAGCCCGGCGCTCTCCCTGCGTGGCTGCTGAGCTCTGTGTTTCTGGCCAGGGGATTTTTGGTGGCAGGCAAAGGTGGGAGTGCAGTCGGTGTGCACTGCTCTGTGGCAAACAGGAGGCTCCTGCAGGGCCTTTTGTCATTTCCACGGTGACTCCTGGGATGAGGACACACAGGAAGAGGGAATGAGCAGCAGGGCTCCAGTTGCACCACATTCCTCCAGCTCACGTGTGGCCTCTGGCTTTTGTGCCAAGCACCTGCATTTGGTTTTGGTTTATTTTGGAAGGAAAACAGATTCTTTTGCTTGACTACAGAAGCAGCAGCCAGTGGTTTTGTTCTTCTAATGCTAATGTCATCTGGGAGGGTGGTTGCACACGCTCTGAATCCAAAGGTAGTCACCAAGCTTTCAGATTTCAGCACTTGAGGGAAAAAAGTGAAGCATTTTGAAGTTTTACCTGAAATCAAATCCAGAGTAAGAGAGGGAAATTCAAAATGTCATCCTGTTAAGGCTTAGTGTACCATTCTTTCTAAATAAAGCTTAAATGTCCATGAAATAAAGGTAAAATCATAAAATCACCTGGTTTAGGTTGGAAGGGACCTTAAGGACCATCTAGTTCCAAGCCCTGCCATGGACAGGGGAGCTTTCATGCCCCATCCTCCCTGGCCTTGAACACTTCCAGGGATGGG
The DNA here is from genome assembly GCA_013401135.1 of Cettia cetti. Lineage (NCBI taxonomy): Eukaryota > Metazoa > Chordata > Aves > Passeriformes > Sylviidae > Cettia > Cettia cetti. The sequence goes on from VZUI01018137.1 coordinate 28,228, forward strand.
GCATCTGCAAATATCACAGCCCTGTTAGGATGAAATTGTAATTCTATATGTTGCAGAGGAAAACAGAATTAATTGTGGAACAGTAAGGGGGGCAGAATGTGGCTTCTGTATACTCCAAGGGTGTAAACACAGAATGATGAATCCTGAAAAAATGCTTGACTGATCAGTTCCCATATCCTAGAATCCAGTGAAGCAAAGCTGAAGCAGACATTTGGGTCATGGGAGATAGTACTATTAATTTCTCCAGTGACTGAAGGTTTTTCAAGTACTCAGTGTTTTTTGTAACACACAAAATACTGATCTTGCTAAGCTATAAATCTGGAAATAGCAGAGATGTGCTATTTGTTTGATAGTTCAACACTCTGATGTTTCTCCAGCTTAGAGGTTCTGTTGCAATTCCAGTGAGACACATGCTCTTGAATTCTGCAAGAGTTTTACACATTTAGCCATTAACTTCCCAAGATGAAGACAGATAGCTGAGGTTTGGAGAGTCCCCAAGCTTCAATTTTATTATCTTTTTCAGACAACTTACAGTGCTGTAATTGTGCAAAATATCAATAAAAGAATTTAATCTCTTCCAGGTTTTCAGACAAGAAAGAAAGGCTGATGCATCTTAAAACCAAACAGAGAGAATTCCAAAAACAGTAAGTTGTATTCATTAAATTGATATAAAAGCTAAGAGATCTCATAAAAGGAAACAGTCTCTTTTAACACACTGTTGCTGGAGACAGACGGAGTCCAGATAGTCATAAAACTTTCAATCATGTTTTTTCCTCTAGTGTTTTGAAGGCCATGGAAGGGAAAGAAATAACTGATCAGCTGGTGAGTTGCTCCAAGAGTCCCATGGTTTTTAAACTCTCTGAATTCCTAGATCCCATAGTTGAAAGTTACAGTTTACCTTGAGGGCATTGTGTTGCTTTCCCAAAGAGCCTGTTGTAAGCAAAACTGAAATGGGCTCTGCCAGCAGACTCTTCCAAGCTGTCTGAATTTTTCATTTCTCTCTAGATATCTGTTCTATAACTTATTTTACCAATTGACTTCATACTAAGCACTCGTTTTGTTTGTGTTATTCTTCTGTGCACAAAACACTGTATGAAATATTTAGTTGTTTGATCCATTCAAGAGCATCCTGCTACTTTTGCACTAAAGCTGCTGGCTTTGTTGTTAATCATTAGTTCAGCGTGTTTAAAAGTCGTTTGTGCCCTAGAGTTGCTGAATGTTCTTTTTCAGAGATGGAAAATAATGTCTCGCAAGATGAGGATTGAGCAGCTGAAACAGACCATTTGCAAAGAAAATGATGAAATGACAAGACGTGAGTAATGCCTGTGCTTTTGTGATGTGGAAAAACTCCCTGTGCCTTAGAGTGAAAAATCAATTGAGATGAATTTCAGCATTAGGTTGTTGTTTTTTTTTTTTAAATGGTGAATTTCCAAACCTTCGCTTCCTAAATCAACTTGAAGGCAAATCACTGAGTGGATTTTGGCCTTTTTATGCTTGGGTTTTAATTAGCAAACAACAGACATTATTCAGCTGGATGGAGATGGTTTTGCAACAGCTTTCAGAGCAAATGCTTAGCAGCCTGTGACTCTGGCTGTGTCCCTAGAGATGGCTTTATTCAGTGTAGTGTTTCTGATCACTTCCTCTTGATAAAGAGGAGCAAACAGCTCTGCAGCTGTCACAGATTTCCTGAAACTGCTGAATTTTAACCCACACCTGTCTGAAAATCCTGAAATCCTACTTGAGCAAGAGTCACTGAAACATGGTGTAGGCTCCATTCAGAAAATTCAGAAACTTCAGTTTTTGAAACCCATTAGATTGTTTTACACTAAATTTGTGGGGTTGTTTTTCAGAAGAGAATGTGCAGCTCTCCCTACAACCTACATGCAAGGGAAGTAGAGGAAGCATATTCAGAAGCCTATTGATTGAATCTGGGATATTTTTATGGCTTGAAATTTAAGAGGAGCCATACAGAGAGTGGAAGCAAAGACATAACCTGAGAAGAGTCATAAAGGATTAGCACGGGCTTGGAGTGAAAAATCCAAAAAGACTGAGATGCAAAATTATTTTCAATTAAAAAGGAGGATGGATAGTAAGAATAATAAATGGATGATAAAGAAAAGGTGAAGGAGCAGACAAGTGTGTTGGTTAACAGGAAAGGGAGCACATAATAGTGCAGAGAAGTCTGAAGCATTCATTCTGTGCTGCCTTCCTGCAAAGAAAATGGGATCAGCTGCTTAGCCAGGTTAAATTTTACAGCATGGAAGGACTGCAGGCTGAGGAAAGGAAGCAGAAAGCTACACATTAGTTTGCTTTGTGGAACCCAAGGAACAAGCTGAAGTGGTCTGTGGAGCATTGGGAACCCGTGAGGGAGCAGAGTGTCTGAGGAAGCTGTGAACAGTACCTGCTTTCAAAGGGTGCAGGAAGGGAGAACCTCAGTGATGACACAGGCATGTTACAGGCCTGGGGACCTTGCTGGTAACTCACAGACAATGTGGTTAAAAACAGGCATCACTTAATTATGATATTCATGTGAAATCCATGTTTTGTTATTTATGTTGTGATATTCATGTCAAATCAACGCCTGGTCTGGAGATCCAGGTGGAGGATGAAGCAGAAACTGCACATAACTTGGATTTGGGCACTGCCTGAAACTGTCTTGGGAGCAAATAAAACTTGCTCTGGGTGTAAGCCCTGCAAGGTCATCACAAAAGGTTAGAAAAGCTGCATTCAAAGAGTGGTGACACTGGTCAGGCTGAGGAGGTGGGACAGGTGGAGCTCAACAGGAGCCAGTTCCTGGCCCAGTTCTCTTCAGTATTTCCCATAATAGCTCAGTGGAATGAAGGTAGCTGGATCCTGAAATGACTTCTGTGGAGACCAGATTCAAAATCATGCAGCTAAATAGACAGCATCTTCTGAAAAGGGACAAAATCAAGGTGCACGTTGTTGTAAAGAGAAACAGAAACCCAGAATGGGGGATGGGGGTGAGATTTGGCAGGAAGGGATCTGGGGAATTGCAAATTAAATAAAAATTATCAATCTCATGCTGCTCCAGAAAGGTTCAGGCCTCTTTCTGGGTTAAATAGTAAAAGTGCTGTATTTAAGATGGAAGCAGTTGTCCTGCTGTGCCAGGTATTGCTGTTGTTTTAGTGGAAGTCTGGTGTCCAATTTAAACAATTTAAGAAAGATACAAATCAGCTGGGGAAAAGTTGGAAATTAAACAGAATGGTTAAGAAAATTCATGTTTGGTTTAGAGAAGAGGAAGTTGGAGAAAAACAAGCTTTTCAGTAGGTAGAAGATTATTGTTATGGAGTCTAAATTATGACTTTCTGGTTTTTGGCTCTGAAGAAAGGGGAAGAGGAAATTAATGTGCCTTTAAGGAATTAGTCACCATGTCTCAAACTGCTCTGCTCTGAAGGTGGCAGAGTGTTAGGACCAACCAGGGAGTGAAGGTCTCCATTTTCCCACTCTTCTGTGGAATTTATCATCTGAAACTTCTGCAACTTCTCTTGATTCAGAGTAAATTTGATTAGATTTAACCTAAAAACTGGGCTGACTATTGCCCAACTGACCTATTGTTAGCTCAGTTGCTTTTGGAGGGAGACCAGAAATGAATTCTAGTTGTGAGTAGCCAACAGAGCAGGATCCAACTTGGTCACTTTTGGGCCACATTAAAAAGTGTGAAAAGGTTGTTTCTCTGCTCTTGGATGTGGCATAGTTTAATTTTCTGAAATAAAAACCATTTCTAGAACACTGGGTTCCTGCTTTTGGAGTTGACTCTCCTGGAGACCTCAATAATTGGTGGTGCTCAAAATAAAATCTGTGTGTTTGCCTTCTTTCTGTGCAGAACAGTTCAAGGAGACAGGCTTGCAAATACCTGGCAGAGCTCTCTGGGCAGAGATCAGCGTGCCATTTGTCAGGCAGTGCAGCTGTGTGGGACACAGTGGTGTCCTGAAATACTCCTGGGGACAGATTTTTAATCACCTCATAAACTGGGTCATAAAGCAGAGGTGCTGTGCAGAGAGCAGGACAATTGTTTGTGCACTAGGAGTGCTGAAGAGGAAACGTGAGTGCAGTGTCTCCCCTGCTCCCAAATAATTGCTGTTGGACCTGCAGGGAAGGGAGTTCACTCAGAAAAAGTAGCCTTTCAAGTTGAATATGAATGTGAAAATTGAACAGATGGAAGTTTTCCTCCTCCTCTGTCCCTTGTTCTTTAGGCAAAGGGAGAGTTTGGGACTATGAGTGCAAGTGTTAATTGATTTTCTGTTGATGTTACAGGACTGCTTTAAAGGAAAGGGGATTACACCTGACACATAGGGATTCTGGTGTTGCTCAGAGAAAAGTGGATTTTTCTACTGCTTCTCTAACAGAGGTCACTCATTTATATTATATAAACCTGGGGATTATTAGTTCTTATCTGCATGGAGGAGCTTTTCTCACCTCCTTTAATTTGGGACTTTGCATCTCCCACATACCAGATCTTGCTTCCTGCCAGACACACCACGGATTGCAGCAGATCAGATGACTGGAAATAATTCCTGATGCTCAGAGAGAGCAGCCTCTGTGTCTGCAGGGGCAGCTACACTTCTAACTAGGGCACAGGGAGAGTTTTAAACCTATATTTGGGGAGAGCACAAGAAATCTTTCCCTGTTCCAGAGGTGGCTGACTCTGTGCGTGTGGGAGCATTACCACAGCCAGTTATTTTATAGCAAATTCAGCAGATCATAGGATCATCAAGGTTGCAAAAGACCTCTAAGATCAACCTTGGATGCTCCAAGATGCTCTTGCAGGGTATTTTTCCAAGCCTCAGCGTGCCTTACACGTGGAGTGAATCCAGGCAGTTGCAGCACTTGCACGTGTGCACAATTCCCATTTTGTGAGTGGAAAGGGAGATAGCCAGCATTCCCTGTGGGAACAAGGAGCTTGCACTGTTGGGATCCAAGTGCTGGGAGAGCACATCCGTGAGTGAAGCCCAAATAACCCACAGTAACAGCAGCAGAGGTGCCAGAAATGGTGAATGAAGATGCTATCTGCACTTGATTTTGGCTGCAAGCAGGGCAGGGCTTTTTTGGCCAGCACGATGCAAACATGTACAGTCAGGCTATTTCTGTCAGGATGATTACCTCAGGAGTTTAATTAAGCTGGGAAATCTTGGCTTTTATGCTCCAAATCCAAAAATAGCCGGGTAAAAGATAGGGAAAGAATAATCCCAGTTGCAGTCTCTTTGGAGATCTTCAGAGGAGATTAAAAAGTTGTACCACTGAGCAGCTGGAAGATGTTAATAGTTGAGCAAGGTTTTCTGTTTTAAGCTGCCATAGATCTTGTTTTCCATAAACATTAATAAAGCTTTTCTCAAGCTTTTCCTACAAGCACCTCCCAGCTCCTTTTCCAAGGGCTAACATCTGCTGCTGTTCTCACAGACACAGAGGGGCTGCTGAGGATTAAAGAGGAGAACCAGAAGCATTATCGCAGGGCTCAGAGGCACCAGGAGAAGAAGGAGAAGATCCAGAGGCACAACAGGAAGCTGGGAGACCTGGTGGAGAAGAAAAGCCACGACCTGAGAACGCAGTACGAGCACCTGGCAAACCTGCGGCGCACGCACATCCTGGAGCTGACCTCGGTCATCTTCCCCATGGAGGAGGTGAAGACAAGCATGAGGTATGGCAGCCTTGTCCTTTTGGGAGCATTTTCCTTGGCTTTAGGCAGCCACAAGGGAGTTGTGTCAGTCCAAGGTAGGTGGTCTTGGCTCCCTTAGGGTCTGTGGGGAGGAGGAGGAGTTGTTCTCACCCATAGTTAGAGGTCCAGGACAGAATAATCTGAGTCTGGAGGTACTTGGGTCTCCCCACTGAGAGATCTGAGCTGCATGTCCAGTGTTAAACTTCCTTAAAATATGGGTTCCCCGTCCCTGGAAGAGTTCAAGGCCAGGCTGGTCAGGGCTTGGAGCAGCCTGGTCTAGTGGAAGGTGTCCCTGGCCATGGCAGGGGTGGAATGAGATGGTCTGTAAGGCCCCTTCCAACCCAAACCATTCTGGGATTCTACAAAAACAGGTAATTAAAAATCCCGGAGAAAACAAAAGTAGTTTTGGGAATGAATGGTCTGAAAGGTCCTTTCCAAGCCAAGCCATTCCTGGATTCTACAAAAAGAGCCAATTAAAAACCCCAGAGCTAATGACAGTACTTTTGGGACTGAGGAGTTTTGCAGGAACGTTCCCACCAGCACCTACCCTGGGTGAAATCTGGCTCAGCCCCTGCCAAGGGCACCTTTGATTCTGTTTTCAACCACTCCTTTCCAACCCTTCTGGGCCCTGCAGGGACCCTGCAGATGTCTCCTCAGAGAGTGACAATGCCATGACCTCCAGCACTGTGAGCAAGCTGGCAGAAGCACGGAGAACCACGTACCTGTCCGGGAGGTGGGTGTGTGACGACCACAACGGCGACACCAGCATCAGCATCACGGGGCCCTGGATCATCCTGCCCAACAACGGGGACTACTCAGCTTACTACAGCTGGGTGGAGGAGAAGAAGACCACACAGGGACCTGGTAAGGGGCAAGGCCTGGTTTAAGGCAGCTGGGACACTCCAGGGGCTTTGGGTGCCGGCAGAAGGCACCGAGGAGCAGTAGAGTGGTCTCTTTGTTCTTACCCTGAGGCAGAAATAAATGGCAGAATAGGGATTTTAGGAGAAGATTCACTGCCCAGCTGGAACTAGGTGGTCTTTAATGTCCCTTCCAACCCAAACCATTCTGTGATTTTATGATTAGTCTGCTGAAATCTTCTCTTGCATGAAATGCTCACTGGGATACACAGCACAGTGAAATAGAGAAAGTTAATTATTCACAGTTTTGACACAGTTCACATGTCATCATCTTAACAGGAATTCCAAGAATTACTATTTTCTTCCAACTTCTGACAGATTTCACTGGAAATGATTGCTAGATTCAGGCTGTGCTCCATACTTAGAAATGACATATTCCAGAGTAGACTCCAGGAACATATTAACACACCCACCGAGGCTTCATTTAAAACAAAGATTTCATGTTGTTTTTATTTCTTTCAGATATGGAACATAATAACCCTGCTCATACCATCAGTGCTGCATTGTGCTATGCAACTCAGCTCGTTAACACTTTGTCTCTCATACTTGATGTAAATCTTCCCAAGAAGCTCTGCAACAGGCAAGTGAAAACACAGCAGAGGAATCAGTGACCTTTAATTAGTTAAGTCTGAGGAACAAAGTCATGAATTGGAACAGCTTTTGATAACATAGTTGGCTCGTGGATTTTTGTGCTGTTTGAGGGGAGGGCTAGCAGGATTTTAGACCACAGTTAACAGTTCCTCCCTCCTTTTTTACTTCCTGAGAGGGAGATCAACCACCACAGTTGAAAATAACACCTCTCTAATTGACATATTCAGGATCCTCAAATGAGAGATGAAATATGGCACTGCATGAATGGCACTTTTCATTTTATTGGAACCCACTGTGCTTCACAAAATCCCAGCTCAATCCAGCAGCTCTTGAACAGCTCTGCTGCCTCCTGTGCTGTAGGACAAGTCCTATAATATGGCATGGCAGCAGTGTAATTCCCAATGGGATAAAACACCTAGGAGTGCACTGCATAAACCCCATTTGGGATGAAGAGCACTGTTGGAATTTTGGTGTCTGTGTGGAGCAGCTGGGATCTGCACAGAAGGAGCTGCAGACCTGGTCAGACTCCCAAGGGTTCCAAATGTTCTGCTGAGATTCTTGTGTTTTAAAATTGTGGTTCTCAAAGTGAGGGCACAAAAGCTGTGTAGGGTTTCAGCTTTGTGAAAGCTGTGGCCGGGGAGTTGGAACCAGATGATCTTGAAGGCCCCTTCCAACCCCAACCCTTCTGTGATCCTCTGATTTTGTTTGGGTGTTCAGCCCTCACAGAAGGAGAAGGTTGGGAACAGGAAATGATGCAAGATTTTAAAGATCTGAAGCAGTTTGGTTCTGGTGGATCTGAGTTCCCTACACTTCACACTTCCTGTCCTGTGGAAACTGGTGAGGCCAGGGCAAGCAGAGCTTGTTGATAAAATACTCACAGTCCTGCTAGGTTTAAAATTAATCTCCTCAGCACTCTAAAACTGGCTGTAGACTCTGAATAAGTGCTTGCTGCAAGGATTTTTACTCCAGGATTTGTTAGGAAGCCAGGGCATGGAATGCTGATGCCTCCAGGAAGTGTATTTTCACAGCTTTTTGCTTTCTGTGTATTTTTGTGTGTGTGATGTTTTAACAGTGAATTCTGTGGAGAGAATCTCAGCAGACACAGGTTCACACGGGCAGTGAAGAAGCTGAATGCTAATATCCTTCACCTCTGCTTCTCTCAGGTAGGGGGGATGCACATTTGATGTCTTTAAATAGCTTTTTAAATATCACCTGTGCTTGCTGGTTTCCTTCAGGACCTGATTATGTTGTTTGTTTTTTCCCTTCCCCATGTCAGCATGTAAATTTAGATCTGTTGCACCCCCTGCATACCCTCAGGAACCTCATGTACCTGGTCAGCCCAGACACCGAGAACTTGGGCAGGTAAGAAAAGCAAAATATGGACTCTGCTGTGGCTGAATCCCTTTGGAATTTATGCCTTTGCCTTGTTACTTGTGAGGGAAAATCTCTTCTGCTGTGGCTATAGATCAGTCCTCAGCACAGAAATCAGGGTAGTTTCAGGAGGAGGACAGACTGGACAGAAAAAGGGGCTCCTGACTAGGGAATTAAATTTCACAGACGTGTGTTTGCTGTGCTTCTGCCTGTGGCAGGCTCAGCTGGAGGCTTTACAGCTGATGATGGACTTATTTCCCCTACAGCCAGGAGCAGGAACTGCTTCCCTCCAGGGAACAGCAGCACAAATGCCAGGCAGCTTTGCCAGGCTGCAAGTGTGACCCTGCCCACGCCTTGCCAACATGCAAATACCTGAGAGCATCCAGTAATACAAACCCAGAAAAGAATCCCAGGCAAACCTTTCCCAAAATACTTCCAGTCAATGAACTGCCTAGGCCAAAGCTGACCCTATAAATAATATTCATTTATATGTAAATTAAGATTAAAGACAACTGTTCTCTTAGCTTAGAACATGATGAAAAGAAGGTCACAACCTGCACGTACCAAGTTTAATAAATTATTTCTTTTTTTTTTACAAGTTAAATATAAGAAAGCAAATGACACTGATTTCCCCATTGGGATAAGCCAGACACAAGTGCCCAAGACAGTCTGCAAATATTTGCCTGGTGTTTTATTCCCCCCCTTAAACACAGTAATGTTCTGAAATCTACTTTTCTGCTTTGTTCCCTTGTACGGATCTGGTTTTATTCAAAAACCTGCAGGGCCACTAAGAGGAGCTGTCTGTTCCCACTTCCTTGTGTTCTCTGGATGTATCCCTGCTGATTCAGCCCAGAGACATGGGGAGTCACATCTTTGTAAAAGATTTTGGACAAAAATCTGTGCTTGCTGCCACTTGCCTTAATGTGGAGTGCTGGAAATGGAGAGATGTGTCCTCAAAGGAAAGCAGCTGCTTTAAAAGGTCCAGGGGTTGCAGTGTGCACCTGTGCAGGTGTCACAGAGCTTCACATGCATCAGCTGGGTCCAGAGAGTAAAAGAAAGGGTTACAGGAGGGTTGGATAAAATCCCCACCAGGCTGCTGAATGGCTGTGCAGACACCACTGGGAGCAAAGAGTCTGAGCTGCTTGAAATGAGGCACATGAACTTAGCAGACACATTAACTACCCACAGGAATGAAGGTGGGGATTCTGTTTCCTTCTGTCATGCTCTCCAGGCTGGATGAGTTGCTGGAATGGATGCTGTCATCAGGCAGGAGTTGCTGGGCTCAGGGCAGGGAGGACGGGTGGGACTCCGTGGCCTTTGTTACAGAGGAGGTCACTTGAGATGATCTCATGGTCCCTTCTGGCCCCAACCCTGCTGATTCCCTGCTTGTGTTGCCTTGTTAAGCAGAAGGCTTTGCCAGGAGGCAGCACTCCCATTCCTTCCCAGATTATGAAAGAGGAGTGTTTGCCTTTAATTTCTCAGCTGGCTGCAGAGCTTGCAGCAACCAGCTCTCTTTATTTTCCTTTAGATACTTAAGCCTGTGGTTGCCTGACAATCTTCTTTATATGCTGCTGCTTTCATATGTTTATAATTTTACCAGGCTTTAATTATCTGGATTAATATTTCCCATGATAAATCACTGCTTTGGGCTCCTTCTCCCACTAAGGCTGGATAAACTCTTGCCTGTATTAAATGGTTACTGTGTTTAATGGTTGGGCTCGGTGATCTTGGGGGTCTTTTCCAATCAAATTCTTGCTCATGTTCAAGGGGCAGTTTTGTGGCTTGGAGTGAGCTCTGTCAGGGACGCTGCTTGCTGTGGGGAATCCACCTTTTCCCATGGAATACAGGCAGCCCAAAGCAGTGGGATGGGGTAGGATGCAATCGCCTCTCCCACCAGGCAGTGGCAGCAGGGAACTCTGAGTCCCAGCACAGGTGGGACCCTGCAGAGCCTGGAGATGCAGCCCATGGCCCTGCACAGAACCGAGCCCGTGCCCAGCACTGGAGCATCTCCCTGCCCAGGAAAGGCTGAGGGAGCTGGGGCTGCTCACCCTCAGCCCTGCTTGTCCTGTCTGCAGGAAGGGCTCAGAGCAGGGCCCAGGCTCTGCTCCACGGGGCCCAGCAATGGCACCAGGGGAATGAGCAGGAACTGATGCCCAAAGTTCCACCTGAACATGAGGAAGAACTTCCCTGTGCAGTGCCCCAGCCGTGAACAGAGACCAGAGAGGATGTGGAGTCTCCCTCACTGGGGATATTCCAGAGCTGTCTGGACACAATCCTGTGCCCTTTGCTCTGGGATGACCCTGCCTCAAGCAGGGAGATCGGACCAGATGAGCCACTGTGGTGACTTCCAGCCTGACACACTCTGGGATTCTGTGTGGTGGGGTTTGGAGTGTCTCCAGGGGAGACCCCCTCAGCCTCTCTGGGCAGCCTGTTCCAGTCTGAGGCCAACTCTCAGAGTGAGAAGGAGGTTGAGGTGTTGCTTGGGGCAGAGTGGAAGTCTCCCCTGGTGAGATGTGCCAGACCTGTGAGTTGCAAGGTGCAGCCTGACAGAGCTGAGCTCTCTCGGCCTGGCCAGGGCCGGTGGTGGAAATTAAATCTGCTCCACATCAAGGCAAGATTCCCACCAGTGGAGCCCTGAGTTAGCACCAGCAGCTTCCTCTGTTGTGTGCTTGTGTGTCCCTGCCAGAGCAGAGCTGCTCTCCCACCGTTCCCGCCCCGTGGGCTGGAACCCTGTCCCTTCCTCGGCCAAAGCTCCCTCTGCAGTTCCCCTGCCAGCTGACAGAGCTGACTGATCGCTGCTGTGCCCACAGAGCAGGCTGCTGTGGGCTGAGGACACAGCACTGACGGCACCGTGTGCTCACCCACAGGTCGGGCCCCTTCGAGATCAGCGCCGACCTGGAGGACTCCATGGAGTTCGTGGAGCCCAGCGCGGCGGGCGAGACGGACGAGAGCGGCGACGAGCGCGTGAGCGACGAGGAGACGGACCTGGGCACGGACTGGGAGAACCTGCCCAGCCCCAGGTTCTGTGACATCCCCTCGCAGCAGGTGGAGATGCTGCAGAGCCAGAGCAGCCAGGCGTCCCAGCCCATCGCCAGCAGCAGCGCGGGCGGGATGATCTCGTCCGCCGCCGCCTCGGTCACCTCGTGGCTCAAGGCCTACACCGGGCACCGCTAGCGGGGGGCTGTGCCAGGAACCCCTCCCCGACTGTGCTGGAGTCAGCCTTTACCTGGTCAGTTAAGTAGTGCCTGGAACAAAGGAAAGGTCAGACTGGAGTTTTGTAAACCGGAGAAAAACCTTTTTATTTACCCACCGCGACTGTGACGGCCCCGTTTTGTAAATTAGCTCCGCGCTCCCCGCGGATTCCGCGAGGGCGCTTTGCGCCTCGGTTCTGTCTGCATCGAGGATTGCAAAAGGACCCAGCAACCTCCAGCTCTGCTTTCTTGAAGAGGAAAAAGATTTTTGGAGTGTTTGGATCGGGATGAGCGCAGGGAAGGCTGCTCAGGGCGCCTTCTGGACAGTGGTGCAAATGCAGTTCCCACTTTCTTAACTCCTTACAGGGTTTTCCTTTGTGTGTGTGTGTGTGTTTTAAATCTGTCTTGCATAATGCAAAAAAGCGTATTTCTAAATTTTTTTCATTCAGGACATGAAAATTATGCATTTTTAACATGTTTTCTAATCTCTGTTGCCATATTTTTAATACAAATGATCAGCATGGACAGGTAATTCACACAGCAAATTGCTCTTGGTTTAGATCTGGTTGTGAATCTTTACCCAGTTTTGCCATGGAAAACTGGCTTGTTTCATGCTGTTTCCACTGGTAGGTGTAGAAGTTTTGTGTTGTGCTGAGGCACACAGGCTCTGTACTCTTAATACCATACACCAAAGAAACACTGGACGTTCTTGCTAGACCCACATTGGATGCTGATACAGAATTGCATTGTTGCAATAATATCCATCGGTTATCACATCATGTTGCCACTTTTGAGCATTAGAAAAACCTCATTTCAAGCCAGTTTGGTCAAGTCCCACGCTCTCCACACTACATGTGGTTTTAACCCTATTTTTATTGTACGTTCGTGGTGGGGTTTGTTGTTTACTGACTGCCAAGAAGTTGGTTTGGTTTCCCTGGCACAGCTGGCTCGTGGAACCCTGAGAGGTGGGTGCTGCACGGTGACTTGGTGAGCAAGGGCTCCTCCTCTTCCTCTGCCTTGCAGGACGGGGCACCCACGGGTGGTTTGCTCAGCAGAGCTTCCAACGTTTACATTTAGAGCTGGGGCAGTTCCTGCACAGCCCCAGCCAAGGGAAGAGCTTCCTGCCCTCCCTCCACCGTGGAGGATTTCTGCCACTGCCCCGCAGCTTGGTGGGGACACAGTGACAGAGGCCACATCCCTGCCCCATCCCAGCTCCAGGGCTGCCTTTCCCAGCCCCCTCACAGGGTCTTTTGTGGTGGATTTCTCTGTTCCTTTCCAGGCTGGCCAGTGCCACCTCTGTCCCCACCCAGGAGGGGTGGGAAGGCAGGTGTGGCAGTGACACCCGTGTGCCCCATGCCAGGGCCCCAGCTGAGCATTGTGCCACCCACCCACCCACCCCTCCATGGCAGCTGCTTCTCCTTAGCCCTGAGCTTGGGCAGCTCTTGTCAGTGGTTTCTTCTAACTTTTTTTTCTGTTTTTTTTTTTAAACCAAAGACCCTTAACTCCGTGCACGTTGTCAGACAGCACCACAGCCGCTCCTCTGCTCCGAGAGTTGGGTTTGTTTGAGGAGAACAGCCCAGGCCCCTGGGCTGCTGCAGCCTGATGGGGGCCAGTGCCCCCAGCCCCACTGCCAGCCCCAGCCCAGGGCTCTGTGAGCTCACAGCACTTTATCACTCACAGCTCTGAGCAACCAGTATTGGAAACTGGGCTCGCAGCCCAGCCCCTTCTGCTTCCCCGTGGATTTTGCACTGGACCCCACCATCTAAATCCCCTTTTCTTGTTGTTTTTTTTTTTAATAATAGGCATTTCAGTCTCTTTTTCATTGCTGCCTTTGTGCTTCGAGCCCCGGAAGGTCAGGCCATGACTCAGCTGCGTGCACTGTCACTGAACTTAGGGAAAGAAAATCCAACACAAGAACTTTTCTAAGCCATATACTTCCTATCCATGTTTTCCAAAATAATTTATTTGCAACCCTGTCATACCCTTGAGAGTGCACAAAGGGCACCATGAGGGTGTTCAAATGTGTTGGGGTGGGGCTTTACGTGGAACCTTTTTTTGTAACAGAACACAAGGTTGTGGTGGTTTTTTTAAAAGTGTTTTTGCACATGTGTAGCTGAGGAAGAATTGTGTGTATCCAAACCTTGAGTGCAATCACCAGGATTCGTTTCCCAGGTTGTTTGGGGGGGTGGGGGAGGGAAGGCAGCAATATCTGTAATTATAGATATTTGAAGGCAGCCAGCTGAGAGTTTACAAAACATTTTGTGTAGCATGAACACGGGAATTTCAGTTCAGGCTGGGACTTCTGGTCCTGACCAGCGACCTGGGGTGGCCAATTTGGGCTGCCAAGAGCCTGATTTTGGGGGCCCAGCCCTGTGCTGAGAATCAGGTGCCTGTGCAGGGTCTCGGGTGGGAGACCCAGGGGTGGCTTTGTCACCTGTGGAAACTCACGGCCCCTCTCTCACAACTTCCGGACTTAAGATGTAACTAAACACAAATGGTTTGGGGTTTTGTTTGGTTTTTTTGTTTGGTTTTTTTTTTTTTTCTTCTTCTAAATTTTATTGTATTATTGCAATAAATCTTTAACAGTAATTTTTTTAAAGTTGTATATTTATGACTGTTACTTCTGTGTGGTTTGTTTTTCACCGTGCTGGGCAAAGTACACAAGAATTTCCAGCCTTCAAAGCATCACAGGGACCAGACCTGTTACAGTGCAACCAGTCATACAGCGGTGGAATAAGCAATACCCATTCTAAAAAAATACTCTGACATAAAATAACTGCATCTGCATGGGAGCAGGGGGTGGAGCCCTGCACAACACACACACACATCCCTCTGTGTACATGTAAAAGGACAAAGCTCCTGGGTGAGCCTGGCTGGGGCTGCTCCTGTGCTGGGGGAGGTCTCTGCAGGTGTTGCATTCCTTCTGCATGCCGAGGCTCCTCGTTAAAGCTCATCTCAGGATGCAAGAAGGTGCCTTTTGAAGGATGGAGTTACTAAAGTGAAGCCGTGTCAGAGGGACAGGGATGGGAAAGGGCTCTGCCTGGCAGCCCATGGTTCACAGGCTCAGCCCATCCCGGTCCATTTTCTGTGGCACAGCAGAGGTGGAGCTCCCATGGCCCTGGGTTTCCTGGCTGTTGGACACTCAGGAGTGGCAGCAGCAGAGCTGGGGCAGTTCCTGGCCTGGCTCCCAGCACTCAGGTGATGGCCAGGGCCGAGCTCAGCCCCTGCAGACAATGCTCAGGCACCTCTGCTGAAGCAGGACCAGCAGAGCTTCTGTCCTCTGCCCACTGTGGCTTGTGGAACGAGAGCAGCCTGGCAATGCCCTCAGCTGTCCCTGCACCAGGACTGCCTGGACCAGCCAAGGGCAGGTGGGCAGGAGAAACAGCCCCGGGTGAGGCTTCAGCACCATTCCCACCGTGCAGGAAGGGGGAGTTGAGACAGCTTGGATCTGTCAGTGCAGTTTTGTGCAGGTTGGAAATCGTAGAGTGGTTTGGCTTGGAAGAGACCTTAAAGATCACCTCATTCCACCCCCTGCCATGGCAGGGACACCTTCCACTGTCCCAGGCTGCTCCAAGCTCCCTCCAGCCTCGCCTTGGGCACTGCCAGGGATCCAGGGGCAGCCACAGCTTCTCTGGGCATCCTGTGCCAGGGCCTGCCCACCCTCACAGGGAAGAATTCCATCCCAATCTCCCATCCAGCCCTGCCCTCTGGCAGTGGGAGCCATTCCCTGTGTCCTGTCCCTCCATCCCTTGTCCCCAGTCCCTCTCCAGCTCTCCTGGAGCCCCTTCAGGCTCTGAGCTCTCCCTGGAGCTTCTCCTCTCCAGGTGAGTCCCCCCCAGCTCTCCCAGCCTGGCTCCAGAGCAGAGATTGCCTCCAGCCCTTGCAGCTCTTCCATGGCTTCCCAAGAGCTCCAGGGCTGGCCCAGGGCTGGGTCCAGCACGAGGAGCTGGGCTCTGCTGCAGCATCCCGGGATTTCTCCACAGGGAACAGGGCCCAGCAAAGGGAAAAGCTGCTGCAGAAACAGCCAGGATGGAGCAAGAGCCCAACCACAAGGCTCAGCCACAGGCAGCTCTCTCAGTGCTGTCCATGCCAGGAGAGCCCCAGAGCTCGATGAAAACTGGAAGCTTATGGACAATGGAAATGTTGTTACAACTTCTTCGCAGGCCTATCTGGAAATTCAGTCCAGACGCTCCAAATGCTCCCAGGCAGGGAAGTCAAGCACATGGTGCAGTTCTTCATCTTCAGTTCTAAACACTGAACTTTATAAATCCAACACTGGATTTTTCTTTTTCTTTTTTTTTTTTTTTTTTTTTTAATTGCTTCTTAGGAAAAAAAAAACAAAAAAACCCAAAACCCTAACATTCATCAAACCTTGGCTTCTCCCTGAACCATCCCTTAAGGAAACAGAAATCTGCATTTTACAACATTACATGAAAAAAAAAAAAAAAAAAGCCTGCAGGAAGCTCAGCATGGCAACACTCAGAACCAACCCACTTCTGGATGCAAAAGCTTGCTCTGTGAAACAATTTTTAACAGCAATGCTGTGCAGGAGGGACAGTTCCAGCAGACAACATAATAAATGATGAATAAAGCAGCCCACGCTCCCCAGCCTGCCTGGGGGGAGGGCAGACAGCAAATTGTCCTCTGGATTTACCTGCTCCAAGAACAAAATAGCTTCATGATAGTATTTTATCCTCATTGTTCCCCTTGTTCAACAAAAGTGACCAAAATCTCACACCCTGTTCCAAAAAAAATTACCTCACTGGCCCCTTATCTAATTACAAAATATTTTACTCTGCCACTCCATTCCAGCCTCGCAGGGACTTTCCTCGCTGCTGTCAGCCTCAAGTTTTCCAGAGTCTTGGGTGGGGGAGCAGGAAAGCAGCTTCTTTCCCTTTCCCCCTAATCAGAATTAAGCTGAAGGCCTTTGATGCCGATGGCTTTGGCAAAACAACAGCCTGGAGGTTGTTTTGCTGCTGGTCTGGGCAGCTGCTGGAAGTTTGGGTGAAGGCTGAGCCCCGTTAGAGGATGAAGTCAGGGATTAAGGAGGGATCCCGCTTTTCCTCTCCCTCTTCCCAGCAGATTACAAGGCGGCCACGCCCTTCTTTTAGATTCCTAATTTCATTCCTCCTGGTTGTCATCATGTCTGCAGTGCAGGGAGGCTGAGCAGCTCCGGGAGGGGTGGCTGACACCCCGTGGGTGGCAGGAGCAGGTGAAGGCAAAATATAAAACCAGCACATCCTTTAAACCTCCCTGAAAGGCCTGAGCTCACCAAACCCACATTTCAGGCTGCCAGGGCTCGATTTTCCTTCTCCCACTGTTCAAACAAAGAACAAAAACCTTCAAACCCTCTTTTGTCCTCCTCCAGCTGCAAAACCAGGCAAGTCACTCCCTGGGAGCCCAGGGCAGGTGGGTGGCTCAGCCTGGCCCCCACAGCCAGAAGTTTTGCACACCTTGCTGATGCAGCACCAAAGGATAGAGAACAGGATGAGCCAGGCAGGCCCACCCATCCCTGCCCTTTCCAGCAGCTCCTGGGGCTGGCAGGGCAGAGGAAGGCCCCAGCTGAGGCCCTGGAAGGTGGCACCGGCTCTCCTTGCACCAGGTCAGAGATTTTTGGCTGCTCCAGCTGGGATGGTGAGAGCCAGGAGTGCATCCATGCCCTGAGAAGGGGCAGAGGAACAGCAGCAGCACCAGGTGGGGGAGAGAAAGGACGTGGCCAGGGCAAAGGCACGGCTGCCACGCTCCGTGGGCTCCCCGAAACAGCTGCTGCTCCCCTGGCTGAGCTGGGTGTGGCTGCTGGACTGGCCAGGGTCCATTCCCAGGCTTGCAAAGCACCCCCCCTCCAAGGGGTTAACAGGAGGCTGAGGCCACAGCAGGGCAGGACAGCAATGGATCCAGGGAAAGGCTGCCTCGCTCCGAGCGTGAGGAATCGCCGTCCATCCGACACAAACCTCTGCAACTCCCCGGGAAAGCACCGAGCCACAGCCCCAGGAGGAGAGGCAGGGGCTGCAGCAGAGCAGGGCAAAGGATTCTTCTTGCAAGGGAGAAATTCCATAGAGAGCAGATAGGAAAGCTTCCAGCACAGAGCCAAGGCAACTCCCTGCTCATCCTGCTGACCCACACTCCATCCTCGAGCTTCCAGGGAACAGGGCAGGTGCCACACAAGAGCCAAGAAGCAGAAGAAGAAAGTTTTTTTGCAAGCTTTACACACCTAGCACCAGAATTCCCCATGAAAGGAGCCTCTGCTACACGCAGGGCTGGCAGGAAGGAAAAGCTGGAATCTGTGAATGTTACAGGAGGGAGTTCTCCAAGTACTAGAGATTTGGAGGGGGGGATTGTTTCTTTGTTAGTAGAACAGGTTTGCTAGAGAAAGCACATTGTACGTCTGAACTACAGCACAGCACCAAGTTTCTGCCACGTGTTTTACAGCATTTTTATTTTGGGGCAAAAGTCTTACAAGAGAAAGTCTGGTAAGGCAGATCTAGAATGCACATTTTTTTATGTAAAAAAAAAACAAAACAAACCAACCAGACAACATGGGTAAGGTTGACAAGAACTTTTTTTATATTCTGACTATACAATAATATTCCTCTCTCTCTTTTTTTTTTTTTTTTTCAATCCACTGCCACGCTACTATAATGGATCTGTTCTATAGCCTAAAGTTTCAGGTTGTCCAGTTAAGTTGTCTGCAGCTTCTTTAAACAAGTTGACCTTTACCTATTTAGAGTTTCTTCTCAGAAACATTCATATATTATACAGGATATACAGATTTTGAAACAAGACACTTAAAAACACACACACCTATAGCCGCAACACTGGGATAGCTGCATTGTAGGGGTTACCTTGTTCAGCCAGCTGTAGACTCTGTATGTACAATTAGTTTTTATAGTGTTATTTACAGAGATGGACTAAAAGCTCTCTTTTAATCTAAAAGGTAAAGGCTCTTGTGTTTGAGTATGTGCAGTTTCATAGCCCTGTGGGGGGAAGAAAAAAAAAAAAATCACGACAATTATATACACTGTAAACAGCACAAGGCATAAGAATCTCCTCCTCCTCCTATCCCAAACAATCTCACAGGAAAGTGTTTGTGCACTAATATTCCTCTTCCACCTCTGCTCCTGCTCCTCGGGTTTTCTTATGGATGGCGCGGTTAAAGCTGTGGCAGGCGGGGACCCAGTGATTGTCGTGGAGGCCCAGCTTGCAGCCCGGGATGCCCTTCTGGGAGCGGTGACAGCACATCCAGTAGCCAGGCCCGTAGGGCAGGGCCTGGCAGTAGGGCTTGGGGTGCCAGCGGCACAGGGACACGTCCCCCTTCACGTATTTCTTCTTGCACTGCTTGCAGGGATCCTCCCGGTAGCGAGGGTCGCGCACCCAGCGCGAGTCCGCCGGCCTGATGTTGTAGTACTCGATGATGAATTTGAAGTAGTAGCAAGTGCATTTTAGGGCAACCAGGCTCCTGGTGGGAAGCAACCCGAAGATCTTCACGATGATGTGGTGAGGCAGGAAGGCCATGTACTGCTGAGGCTCCAAAAGCTGCTGGATTTTAAACCTGGTCTCCAGAAAGTCATGTGAGACCTGCCGCTTCAGGCAGGAAGCGTCAAGTACTTGCAAAGCCCCTTCCGTGGGAGGGACAGAAGGGGCCGATGGCTCTGTAGGGACACTGCTTCCGACACAGGATCTACCAGATGCCAGAGCATCCTCATCCTCGTTTTGGGCTGCTTCCCCTGGCTTCTCCTGGGTACTCTCCCGCCGTGGCTGTTGCTCCTGAGCAGCGGGCTGCTTCCCCTGGAGGAAAAACAGCCTCCCTGGGAGTGAATCCTCCCCAGAACTGGAGAGCTTCTCCTTCCTGCACCCTTCCTCTGTCTTGGTGACTGATATGCTGATGCATAAAGGCTCCTTCCTAGCAGGATGCTTTGGGAAAATTACAGGCTCTTTCGACGTACAATCAACGGTCGCGTTCTTACTCTGCAAGGGATCCGGTGGCAGCCCGGCAGCAGCTGGACACGGGGACAGCAGAGCCCTGGCTGGCTCAATCCGTGTCTCAGCATCATTCCTGCCAGCTGTCATGGCCAGCACCGCGTGGGCAAGCCCCGAGTTCACGTTCCCCACGCGGGAATCCAGCCCCAAAGGAAAGGGCCGCTGGGCAGAGGCGCCGCCATCCCACAGCTCCGTGTCACCCAGAGCGCCGCAGCCGCCTCCATAGCCGGCCTCAGGCAGCCCTGCCTCCCCCAGGCCGTCCCCCTGAGGCGGGCCCCCCTTGCCCCCCTCTCCCCCGGGCTGGGTGCCGCTGGCCAGCAGCACCCTGCCCACGTTCCTGCGGAAGCTGTTGTTGCGGGAGAGGCTCCCGGCCTCGCGCTCGCTCTGCCGCCTCAGGCACTCGGACTCCAGCCTGGCCACCATGTCCAGCACGCGCACGGGCTCGCCCTGCGGCTCCGCCTCGCCCGCCGAGAAGGGCTCGGCGCCGGGCAGGGCGGGCCTGGGCTGGGCGCTCAGCCTGGCGGCCGAGGTGGCGGCGCAGGTCTTGGCGCAGTCCACCAGCAGGGCGCTGGCCCGCTGCTCCAGGAACGCCACCATCTCGATCACCGACAGCGAGCGGCCCGGGAAGGCGCCGTCCCCGCCGTCCCCCCCGAAGTGCACCGAGCAGTGCTCGACGCCGCAGGCGAAGGGCTCCGCCTGGGAGCACCTGGCGTTCGCCTCCCTCATCCTTTCCAGTTGAATTTTGGCCTTTTTAAGATCCACCGATTTTTTCCTGCGTTTGGCCGTTCTCCCGTCGATGTCCCACGTGCTCTTGATTTTCATGGAGCCCGTGCGGGCGTTGCCGCCGCACTGCTGGGCCGCGAAGAAGGCGATTTTCTCCTTGGTGTTGCCGGGTTTCACCACAGCCCACACATCCAGCGGCCCTTCCCCTTCTTCTCCCTGGTGGATGGTGGCAGACAGGGCGTTCCTCTTTTCCCTTGCACTTGGAGCGTCCGCCGGGCCTTTCCCGTTCATATTGCACATAGTATTTGGATAAAGAATTCCCAGAAGCTTTTGAGATGGAGTCACGAGGGAGGGTTTTGGGAAAACGCTCAGTTTGGTGCAGTTGGCGTATTTTTCTCCTTGTGCAGGTCCCTGGTGGGCTCGCAGGGAATCCTGGCTTATTTCTGGGGATCGCTCTTTCTTCTGTAACTTGAGATATGGCTTTAAGTGCATACCAGAAACCCTGGAAAAACAGAGAGGGAAGAAGTTATAGTTGCAAAATATGCCTGTCTGGAATCAGAGAAGGTGGCCCAGAGCAGGCACCAGCCCACACCTCAAGAGGAACCACATGAGAAAGGAAAAGAGCCACCAAGGCTGCAATATCCACCCTTGAAGAACTTCTTCCAGTAGGAGAGAACTTCCCATTAGAGAAATGTTTCCAGGCAAAGAGAAATCCTACAGTTTAAGTTGTATCAGTTGTGAAAACACAGCTAGTGGGTTCATTCTTGAGCTAGAGGCATCCTTCTGCCTGTTCATTCCTTAATCCAGCTGTAAGGCACACATGGGTCACGGGCTTTATCTGGACATCAGCTACCACACACGCTCTTTTCAGTAGATAAAATGTGGTTAAAGCTCAAAAGGGAAATTAGCAAGAATAATTATATTAATCAGAGATCCCAGGGGATATCTAATCTCCTAGTATCACCCAAAATCACACAGTGGTTTAGGCTGGAAAAGACTCTAAAGGTTGGGGGTTTTTTTCACTTCTGTCCATGGGCAGGGACACTTTCCACTATCTCAGGTTGCTCCAAGTCCCATCCAACCCATCACTGGACACCTCCAGGGATGAAGAAGACACAGCTTCTCTGGGCAATGAAACTTTTCCTTTAGCATATGGAAATTTGGTGACTTTCCCATAAGGGTCCTTACGTTATACATCAGATGCCACTCCCAAAGTGACAGCAGCACGACATCCAGCTGAGGACACCCACCCTCAGGGATGGGATTTTAGAGTCAGGAATTCCAGAGCTGTGAAGGACCCCTTGGATGCTGCTGACACTGCAGCGCAGCCCCAGACTCCTCTGCCCTGTCACACCTCCACAATCACCTTCCATTCAAAGCTCAAGAACACCAGAGCCAGGGTCACTGCCACACAGGATCCAACCCCCAGGAGACTCCAGGCTCTTCTCCCAGGAGTATCACATAAACACATTACAGAACTAACTATAGATTATGTTTCCATGGTAATCTTTGAGTTGTTGCACTCAAAGGCCTCTTCAGGGATGATCTGTGCTCAAGAGTTGAAGTTCAATGCCACATTCATCATGAGCTGACACAGACACCTTCAGGCACTGGACATGTTTCCCTTGCGAGCCAACACCAAGAGAGTTGTTTAAGCATGGCAACTTCATGGGTTTCTAGCCTAAAACCAGCTTTTAACTAAAAACCTCAATTCGTTGGTCTATAAAGTCCAACAAATTTATAAGTGATGTTGCCCAAGCAGAGGAAGCCTCCAGGAGTAGAAGCAGCTGTGCTGCCTAACCACTGCTTTCCCTGGAGGTCTGATTCCTCCTTCTGGCCCTAGTGACAAGAAGGGAGGGCAGGCACAGACTTTGGGGAGAGGAAGGAAGGGCTTAGTTCCCCTTTCTACACGTTTTGGGTCCAAGCAGGGCTTTGAACACCCAGAAGCAGCTGCTGGAAAGGTGAATGTCATGTTCCTTCCCTCTGGATTTTTTAGGGAGACCATCACCTGGCTCTTGCAACCAGACAATGCCAAAGCCACCTGCATCTCACCTAGAGCCTGTGGGGGTAAGAGATGCCAGTGCTGCAGACACATCTACCCAGCCCCTGGGTTAATTCTCTCCCCGTGCCTCCTGTGTGCCAATTCCAGCTCGTTGGAATTAGGTCACCTCCCAGTTTAGTCTCCTCTGCAAAATGCAACTGAGCTACTTTGTTTGCCTCCTCAGTTGGATGCTAAAAACTAAAATAATCTCATAAAAATAGAACTTTGGGGCATTGAAATAGATGCATGGAGAGAAAAATGGGAAATGGAGGCTGCTGGAGTTTGCTTTGGCCTCGTTTTTCACAGGGGCTGCCTCATTCTGGTTGTACTTCACAGTGAAGCAGGGTCAGGCCACTGATGTGACCCGGCCACAGCCCAGCCCAGAGGAGCAGCAGGTGAAGCACTGCAGCAAACTGCTGCAGAGAACAGTGCCTGCAGCCCTCCCCTCCCTTCCCTTCCAGAAGGACATTTCCCAGACTAGAGAGAGAAAAGCTCCGGTGGCTGCTCGCCACCGTACCCTGGGGAGAAGAGGTGAATACAATTAAAACATGACTTTGCATGCTGAAATCTCCTGAGCCAGGAGCAGAAGATCAAATTTCATTCATGAGTTTTCATGCCAAGGTGTTTGAAAGATGAGCTGAGCTTGTTTTTAAAAGGCTTTCTTCAAGCAGTTTTCAGGAATCCAGCAGGACAATCAGCTCAACACCCTTCATTAAGAGAAGCTGCAAATGGAGGTGAGACCAGGTATTATATGAATAAAACCAGAACCAAACTGGTTACCCCAACAGGCTCAGGGAACATGTTCAGCCAGCAGAGTTGGTTCAGCTGCTCCCAGCTATTTCTGGTCTGTGGAGAAAGACAAAGGGTAAAGTTCTGCCTCACCTATTACAGATTTCTTGTTTAAGGTTATATTTCCTATGTTTCAGTTAGTCCCTGGCTAAGCCAACAATACCATTTAAGGTTGAAAAGTTATAATTTACATAACAAAATTATGCCTTAGTCAGAAGTTTTTACTGCCAGAATAATTGCCTCATTTGAATTCAGCATTCAGTTCATTGCACATGTTTTAATGGATCCAGGTTTGAAGAAAACCTTCATCTAATAACTTCAGACAGCTATAAAGAGCACTGCAAACTCCACGAGACCAGCTGCCACCTGCCTCAGAGTTTTTCCAGCAGCAGAGAACTTTCATTTTAAAAGCCATCTTAGCAATGGGCCTTACCTGAAAGTGTCACTTGGAAAAAAACCAGGCCCCCACCTCACACACTCTTTGCTGTGGACATTGAGAATGAACTTTTAGGCAATCACAGCTTCCTCCCTGCACGTCAGCAGCACATTTCATCTCTAGCTCCTAGAATTAGCACAAGGCTTCCCAGCAGAAATTGCTTTGAAGATGAACCAGAGCCCAGTCCCCACCCACAGACTCCCCTGTTTCTCGGTGCTGGCAAGCAGAGAGCTGTGGCAGCTGCAGGTAAGCTTTTAAATATTTAAAACCACCAAAAATAGTTGTTAAAAGGTGAAGTCACATATTCCCTATGACACTTCATTCCAGAATAATTCTGTTTGCTTTCCTCCACCCTTTAAGTTATCAAGCTCTCTAATTTTATCTTTAGAGACAACGACTCTTCAGAAGTCCACAGGAGCAAACATAAAAAGGTTTTCAATCCCAAATGTGCGGTTTTAAATTGCTGATAAGAGAGAATTCTGCCAGGAATGATCAGCACTGAAACAACGAGCAGTGCTGCCTTTATACTGTTATTCCATCCTTAAGCTGATGAAATAAAGGGGCCAGTTTTTCTATTTCTAATCAGCCATGTCTGAAAAACAGGATACTTGCACTGCTGGAATGACACTGCTGTTTTTATAAGTTGTAACTACAGCTTGTTTCCACTGTAGTTTTATCAAGTTGGTTACTACACATTGTTGATACAGAAATATATTCCTTTGTATGAGCTCAGACACTCAGAGAACCCTCTTCCCCACCCAAGGGAAGACCCATAACTGGTGGACTCCCCATCCCTGAAAGTGTCCAAATCCAGGCTGATGGGGCTTGGAGCAACCTGGTCTAGTGGGAGGTGTCCCTGCCCATGGCAATGACTTGGAATGAGATGGCCTTTGAGGTCTTTTCCAACCCAAATCATTCCATGATTCTACTTGCCAAGCTGGCCAGAATCTTCCAGCATCCTTTCGTATTTATGTACATTCTAAACCACAGCAGCCTAAAACAATAATATATTTGCTTCAGTGGAAATTCTGGAGTTGGAGGAAAATGTGTTAGAAAAGACTCAGTTCTCACAACTCCTTTGTAAGGTCCACAGAGAGCCTTAATTCCCCTTGCAGCTCCCAGCTCAGGGACTCTATGATGCCCCTGTGAAGCCAAAAGATTTTCTCTGGCCAGCGAGAACAATAAGGACAAAAAAAGCCCAATCTTCACAAACAGCATGTTCACACTGCGAGTTTTCTGGGCAAAGCACCGGAAGGTTTTATTAGGGTGAAAATTTCCATCAAACCCCCCAAGTTTCCTATGGATTTCTCCTTGTAAACACCAACTCCAGTCGACAAAACCTCCTCACGTTGCTGACTGCACACCCAGTGCCAACTACAACTCTGAAAAACCCCTCAGGATGTACTAACACAAGGCAGAAGCCAAAAAAAAAAAAAAGTAAAAAAATCAACAACAAAAAAAAAGCTCACACCTCTTGCAAAGCATTCCTCTTCCCTGGCATCCCAGTTCCCTGTCCATAGAGTTTTCCTCCTCCAGAAAGGACACTGACAATTAGCAAGGACTGAGCACTGAGTGGGAGTTAACCACGGTCAACCACTTGTTATTTCTGGCAGGGCTTGCTGGGTCCTTTGGGCTCCATCTCCAGCACCATTTCCATCCCCTTTGCACTGCCAGGGCAAGGCAAAGCAGACAGAGAGCTGCTTCAAAGGCATTCCATGGATTCTGCTGGGGAGGGAGAGTCCCGGGATGGAAGGCACTCTGCTACTCGTGGAGTTTGTTCTGGAGCATGGCAGGGCTCCAAGCTCAGAGAGAGGAGGGCTGGGAAGCTCCAGAGCAGGGGTGGGTTTGACTCTAGCAGCTGTGGAAGCATCTGATTTCCTGAAAACCCACTCCCCTTGGAGCAGCTATTGCTCCTGACCCATCTCCCAACACCTCCAAAATGCCTCTTGCAGCAAAGGGAGAGCCAGCAAGGATTAGAGTGGGATTTGAAGGCAAGCAGAAGGCATGTGGCTGCTGAAGGAGAGCTCTCTGCTCCAGTGGCCAGCCTGGGGCAAGTGGAAGAATGCCAAAACCACGGGGCAGAGCTGGCCCAGCAGAGCTGAGGAGCTAAATGCACTGTAAGAACCAAACTCCTAATGCTGGGTCCCTCCCCAGCTTGTTCACCTGTGTCAGGTGTGCAGATAACCTGAGCCTGGGGGAGATAACACCCAAACACAGCTGCACACAGCCCAGCCAGAAAATCCATCCCAACAGCCCATCACCTGCAGCACGTGGGGGTTTCTGGGTGACAGAAGGCACCCCCAAGCCCAGCACAGACCACTCCACTTTGAGGGCTCCCACCCATCAATGTTTTGAACATGTTTTACACTAAGCACACACACACACCCTCAGTAAAGCACAGTTGCCTTGGCTACTTTCTAAATTTTGTACAGGAAGAAATGCCACTGCTTTGTCAGGCTTTTGTATAAAAGCACTTACCATGAAGGGAGAGATGTAGCAGCAATTCTGTGCTGAGCCTCAGGAAGCTCAAAGCCCTGCTTCCCAACCACACCAGACACGACACAGAGATGACAAAGAAGAAGGGAACAAAATAAACCAAAATATTTGGAATTCAAGGTTATCAGCTGCTCCAGAAATGTGTAACTCAGAGATGATGGGATGGCACACGTGGCTGCTGTGTACAGGATGAGGAGAAATCACAGAGGGACAGACAGCAAGACAGAAACTGGTGGTTTTATAGGGCTTCTGCTGAAAGCTGCCCAGAGCAGCACAAGGTGAGTGACAAGTGTCCTTCTGGAAATATTTTACCTTTATTAATTTGTTTCCTGATTTATAAAGCACAAGAGGACCGAGACCTTTCCTCACATCACAGTGCAACAAATTTCTTGTGTTAACGAACCAGCAGAGAGTGATGCTATTTATAGCCTTCATTTTTGTGCATACGTAATGAGAACACATGAAAGGTTGCAGAAATTAACCTTGGACCACACGAGCAGTAACAGACTCAGCATTCAAAAGAAAAAACAAGCAAAAGTAGAGCTGAAGGCAAATTATCAGGTTGCCCTTTTGAAACTCAAGACTGAAAGAAACTGGTTCATGAAGTTCATGGGGAGGATTTCACTGTACACAGCATTCTCTGGGAGTCAGAAGGTGTTTTCGTTATTAAGAACATACCCCAAACAAGATCCAAAGCAACTGGATGTGATCCTTCTTTGTGAAGGATACCAGAAGCAGACAAATTTCATGTCACATCACTTGGAAACTTCTACCTTAGAGATCAGAAAGTCCAGGAATAAACATGAGAACTGGTGCAGTGTGAAGTCACAGCAGAGATATTTAACACCAAAGAAATAGTAAAAGGGTTTTTTTTCAGTTTGTGAGAGAAAAGAGAAACAGGGATGCAAGCAAGGGCAGGGCAGAGATCAAGAGTACAACACAAAATACCAAATTTGACTTTGCACCAGTTTTAAAGAGGGGAGGTAAGGGTGATGGTGAGGGCAAAAGCCCAGGCGTTAATCTGAACAAGAGCATTGGCAGGGGAAGGATTAGAGAGCTTCATAAAAATTGTGAGGATTGGCTCATCCCAGTTTTAGAATCCAAACCAGATAGGCTCAGGCACTGCAGGCCAAGAAACAGGATTTATAAACCTCTTGAAAGGCAACAATAGGAGATAATAAACATGTGGCACATTGGAGGGGGCACTGCAGGGGAGAAAGAGAAGGAGAATGATCACAGCCTCTCCAGGGCTCATATTCTGACTCCAATATAAAGGTGCTTTGCAAGCAAAGAGGATTAATGTGACACAGAGAAAAAGGGGGAAGAGGGAATAGTTCAATATGCCAGACTAACCTCAAGGCTCTCAAAAAAAGCCATCTTTTTAGACCAATCTACTATATCTTCCTCACATGGACTTCAGAGAGCACAAAGAGATTTACTGGTTAAGACAGATTGGCAGAGGAATGGGAAAACAGACAAAGGAGCTGGCTTAGCAGCAGACAGCCCCAGGTGATGCTGAATAAGAAAATACCAGCCTGGAAACCAAAGACATGCCTCAAGAATCAGCCCTGGGAACATCTGATTTTGTTAGAAATGACCTCAGCACTAATTCTGCACCCACAGAAAGAGAGGCAGTTCCAAAGCAGCAGAGGCACAAAGCTCCAAGTAACAGAAACTGAGGAGAGATTTGAAATGCAGGCAGTGATGCACCAGCAAGAGGAACACCAATAAATTTTGGAAGTAACTGAGGTGAACTGGCCACCGTAGAGACATCCAAGAAACAGGGAAGTGAGGTGACGCTGTGACAGCAGTGAGAAGCCCTCCAGGCAGAGCAGCTCCAGAGCACAGCACACACTTTTAGCCAGGACTGAGAATATTTTGTGAGGGGCATCACACAGCAGCAATTGCTACTCAAGAAGCTACTAGAGAACACTTGGGTCACTTAGCAAAACCACAGGTGAGGGTTACAACCTCCTTTCACAGAATGCAGAAGAGGTAAACCACTGAAAATAAGCAGCGGTCCTTAGGCAGGAGGAAAATAAAGGAACAGAAACTCAAATGAGTCTATAAACTATCATGAATGTTCAGCCAGGGAATGAAAAGAAGGTTCTTAATTGCACAGCAAGATCTGTCATCTTCAGTAATGGCTTAATCTACAGGAGGAGAGAAGAAGAGATGCAAGAAAAGATGTAAATGTTTTTAGGCTGGACTAAGTTCACAAAAGAGATTATGAGATCCTGCTTGGGAAAGCAAGGAGCTGGGTGACCCAGGAAGTCTTTTCCAGCATTAAATTACCATGAGACTAACATAGCAAGTATATGCTGTCTACACAACCACAAAGAACAAAGGTTAAAAGTTTGCTTTAAACCCACACAGCCTTTGGAAACCAAAAAGCTGGCACTCTTCCTCCAGACTGAGGAAGTTTAAGAGCCTTGGTTTCAGAAAAAGAATAAAAATAAAAAAAATACACATATATTTTGAAGTAGTTTGAACTCCAGCAAACTGGCATGTCCTTGCATTTGCATGAGGACAAGTTGTTCTGCACGGTGTTCCTATAAGGAGACACAGTGAGAGGAGTCCACTTAATTGTCACATAAGCACAAGTGTTTGAAATCAATCGTGCATTTCTCCTTAATAAGAGACACAGGAGAGTGAGCAATGCAAAATCTGAGCTTAAACTAATCTAATTACTTAGTCCATAGCAAGACAAACCACAACAATGACTGCCAGCATTTCCACTTGCTTTAAGCTGCCTGCATGTTTTAAAGCCTACTCTGACGAGCCTCTCGCCAATTAAGTTTTACTTCAAAGTCATGTTTCCCAAACTAATTTACAGCTGTTGCTAGAAAACCCAAGGATTTCTGCAAGTACACTACCAGCTGCAGTGAATCTGCAGTTGTCATTATCAAATAAAAACGTCAAGGAACATTTCTGCCCTTAAGCCATTACAAAGTTTTGCTTAAACACTACCCGAAAGTCAGAATTTAGAGCAAACGTTTGAGTGACAGCACAAGACAACAGGAGAGGACAAGGAGAAGGCTAAAATGAGTGCTGAATCAGCTGCAGGCAGTGCAGGCAGTCTGTTCCTACCGTTTGACTTGATGGAAGGTGGAGGATGTGGAATTCAGCGGTTCCCTGTGGAGGCCAGCTCTGCAGGAACTCCTCATGGTAACGACCTCTCCGGCTAAGGCACGTCGTCGTCACAGCCAGTCCATCCTGGGCTACACCCCAGGCTCCCCCATCAGCTCTGCCTGCCCCACACTCAGCTTCACCGTGGCTCTGCCACCTAAAAACTGAACGACAGAGAGCTGCATGAGAAGATCACAAGCACAGGTGATCGGGACGTGGACTTTCCCATGAGAGAGAATAGATACGTAAATATAAATATATACAAACACAAACATGCTAGGCATGCATAGATATAAAAGATACATATTCAGATATAAAAGAATTCAACATCATCATGCCAGTATTGCAGCTGGAGTTCCTGAACACCACCGAACACAAATGAACACGCCCCACCACAGCCTGTCTGCACACACAGAGTTTTTTCACCTTATATCCAAATGCAGTGCTACCTTGGCACCTCCCACGGAACACGCTGTCTTCCCAGCTCCATGTAAACAGGACGCCCAAGATCTCTCTGCTTGTTAGCACCACATCAGGCTTTGGAGGGAAGTAGCTGCTAGCAGTGAGATTTGAGGCTGCCAGGAGTTACGTTAGCTCTCTAATCAAAATAACGTGGTGGATTTTATAAAAGGACAGAAAACATGTCACCACGCAGCCTCCAAGTCTTGTGAAAACTGCCCTGTCTTTGTGTCACATGCAGATAAGAGAGATTACACCGAAACAAAGCTGTTCTGCAGTATCTCTTGTTCTCCCTGGGCTGCTGCCTTCTCCACCTTGTCCTTGGAGCAGACACTCTTACCGGCGCTTTAACGCACTTTGATGGAGAAAGAACAACAACCTTCAAGCTGGAACATTAAAGGGAAGAGTGACACAGCAAAAGAGCCCTGGAAAACCTCAAATACTCCAGCCTGAGCTGCCAGCAGATTGTTTTAGAGACCGTTTGCTTCCTCTCTAGAGGCCGTGCACAATGATGCACGTAATAAAGGAATGCCATTTGAGGATGCTAACTATGGAGCTGTGTCCCCAGGGGAGCTGTGATTTAGTGCAGCAGGTTGTTCTCTCCTTTTCAGCAGCTCTGCCCAGTGTTCCTACTGCTGCCCTAGCCCTGCTTTTGCAGAGACTGAGCCTCTCACATCACCCCCTTGATGCCTCCCACACAGAGGAGCCCCCACTATGCCCAGCTCAGCACTGCTTGACCAGTGTAGTTCACAATCAACTCCCACTAAACACTCCTGGCCTGGAAAGCCTGCTCTTGGTAGCCACATTTGCCAGGAAAATGATGAGGGATGAACTTTGCAGGCAGGAAAGACAGAAGCTGGTTTAGATCCACCTGACTTGATGTCTGCTACAGCAATTTCACGGTTTGTCTAATGATGGCGAATAAGAGGTTAAGCGTTTGCCTACATTTGAGTAGCAGGAGCCTAAAATAATATATAAAATATTGTATAAACACATTCCAGTCTTCATGGAGAAATCTCTGCTGAGCTCTACACGAGGCTAAGAAATGTGTGGGGTGGAGGAGATGGAGGCAGAGTAGGAGGAGGAGAGCATGTCCTCTGCTCCAGGGATTCAGGAAGACCAGGAATTAGGTTGCCATGATCAGCAACAGCAGAAATTGAGGCTTTGTAGCTAAACACCATTTTTATCAGACTACCCAGAGTCTCTAACAAGGACCTACCTCTATGAGTGAAACCTAGGCACAAAACCAGCTGTTTCTGATGTTCTCATGCTGTAAAGATACATATTCACAAACAGTAATTCACAGAGAAGAAAAAGCATATGCCCGGTGCTTTAGGAAAATCAAACACAAAATCGTTACTTTCCCATGAACCATCACTAAGAGGCACTGAAATTCTGACTTTTCTCCAAGCTTTTGTCTGGCTCTCCTTCTGGCTTTACTAACACTAGCATTTCAAACTCAGCAGGAACTGTATCACAGAAACATGATTATATCCACACCCAAATAAACGCAACCACACCATTTCAAGAATGCCACTCACTTTTCCAATAGCTTAAACCCTTCTCCATGGATCCCTGGTTAAGAATACCACATGTTTTGTCCTAGTTCCACTCCTCTGGAGGTGAATTGAGAAGTAAAAGAAAAAAAGCCAGACAAAAGTGAAACCCAAAAATATCTTGTTGGCAGTAAAGAGCTCAAGAAGCAAAACCATCAAGAGAAGTGATTCAGATCAGGAGCAGAACCCTGATCCAAGCACAGGCATTGTATGGTGGGATTTCGTGAGTTTAGGAAGGGACCAGCAACTACTAGAGGGAAGCAAAAGCTTATAAAATAGACACAGCCAAGTTCAGATGGGCACTGCAGCACAGACCCAACCACAGCTCCATACAAAGCATGCTTTTTCCCCCCCCTCTGTAGCTGCTGGGCTATAGAAAAGAGCTGAAATAGACCATTAATGCCAGCAAGCTCCTGACAAGTTCCTACTGTGTGAGGAGTAAAAAGCTGTGCTTGTGAATTTAAAAAAAAAAAAAAAGGAAAAGAGGAAAAAAAAAAACCCAGCATTTAAGCTAGCAGATATACTTACTGCCTTTTAACTACCACTGTTTCTGTACCAAGGCTGATCCTTAGCAGGAGCTGCAGCCGATTTAAGTTTTGCACAGAGTCGGGTACAGCCCGAAAAACTGAAATACAGATGCACAGAGAAACAAAACAGAAGAGGAAGTTAAAACCCTAATCGTGTTCTTCTCCCTCTCTGAAACCACCCCCAAACATATGCCTTTCTGCAGAAGATGTGGGAAGGACTCTGGTTTTGGCAGCAGAAAGCATCACATCCTCTCAGCCGCGGACGGCAGCTCAGGGAACAGTCCCACAAAATTCCCCCTCTTATCACCAGGTTTGAACGCTGCTGCAGCTTAGGAAAACAAATGTATCAACTCAACCAGGCTGCAGTCAAGGTCTCCCCATCTGTGTAGCAATTCACTACAGCTCTTGATATTTTGATAAGTGCAAGTGCAAGTGTGTTTTAGCTGTAGCAACAGTAACTGATCAACAAACCAGTTCAAAGGGTGGGCACATCCTCTCAGAAAATTTACTTTCTTGAAAGGAGGCCACGGCCTCGGGACTGGATCTGAGCAACAATCGCCCCACTGGTAAAAACATGTGTAAAAACACATTTGACCATCCCATCTCCATGCAGGGCAAGATTTGGGATGCTCCATAGGGATGTCACTCTGGATCAGCTGGGCAAAGGGCATCAGCACACTCAGGATGCAGAAGGAAGTGTTTCAGAGCAGAACTCAGAGGAGTTAATACCAAAAACAGTCATTAGGGAGGGAAACGTCAGTGCAGAGGCTCTGTAACAAGATAAGGGTATTTGTTTTCTTGCAAGAACTGGGTTCCATGTCTATTCTCCCACCACAGAGCTCAAGCTTAAGTTGTTACATGATCCTTGTCTCCAGAAGAGTAATTTACCAGACATGAAATTCTGCCATGCCCCAGCCAAGTCATCCCTGACACCCCTCAGGACACCTACAACAGCACCAGATTCTCCCAGGCAAGAGGCTGTGGCACAAAGTTTCCTTATCCCAACATTCCCACTGGGAACAATCCCCAGCAGCTCCCAGACTAGGTCTGACACTGAGGTGATTGACACAGCAGGTCCTCAGCCTCAGACACCTATAGGAACATAACCATTTCTTTTTAATTGTTCTTCAGGTAATACCTACATATTTAAAACATCTGAAGAACTGCCTTTTAACCCTAAAGGAGCCATCACAGGCATCATTTGCCTTGTGAAACCTTGTGTGCTCAGCTTCCCCTATGTTTGATTGTCAATCAGATCTGATTTTATCTGATCTAAAGGCAATGAAACCTGCCACAGGGGCTCCAGCTGGAATTAATGTGGGGGCGCTTCCCGTGTCTACTCCCACACCAAAACCAGCTGATGGCACTTCTGCTAGGCACCAGGAACCAGAGCTGGCAAAGCAGCAGGACCTGGTTACCACTGCCCTTTGCTCATTTCCCCAACCAATTCACTCCAGCCCCTCCTTCTCAAAGCTCCTCCAAGCTCCCAGCTTGGATCACACCAGATAGAGCAGCAATTTAAATGAAAACCGAAGATTCCCCCCTAAGCAGAATCAGCAGAGGCCACAAGAACAATGCAGCGTGTGGAGCACCTCTCTTATGAGAAAAGACTCCAGGAGCTGGGCTTGTTTAGTCTTTCAAACCTTCCCCTTTATCAGCTCTTCTACCTGTCTGATTTCTCACCTGTAGCCACTCAAGGAGCTGGACTAGGACAGAACTAACCCAAAGTGGCCGGTTCAGCTCCCTGAACCCACTTACCCCTGACCTGGCAGGAACTCACAAAGCCCAGCAGGACAAGGTTCTCAGAAACTCAGACTGGACTCAGCCATCTCCAATCCACACCTGGAATCGTGCTGCAAAATGTGCCTGCTACAAGCGGATTTTAAGTTGTTTCAGTGGAAAGAAACAATTCTGAATGCACAGTGGGCAAAATCCAGAGTGCTTCAGAAGCAGGGAAATGAGCATGTAGGGCTCCAAGGCAACATTTGACTCCTCACTGCTGTCAAACAGCACTACTTGCTGTACTGATAAGCATGTGAAATGCTTATTCCAATGAAACACTACAGGGAGAACCTGTTTTCCTTCCAAGATCATGTCAATAAAGAATGAGAGGCTCCACATTTGTGGCTCACATGTTTTCTCTCTAGGTGGGGTAAGCGTTGGAAGGACTGAGTTGTCCCCTCAAAAGGAAAATCTCAGAAGGGAAAAAGAAAATAAAGACAAGCTCTGCTGCACACTCTTAGCCCTGCATGATTATTGGGAAAAATAATATTACAAATGTTTCCCTTGTTCAGCTATTCCTGAAAGGTTTCAGCTGCCTTGCACAATTTGGGTAAGGACATCACTCGCTGCTCAGCTGGGAAGAAGTTAAGAACTGGCTCATTAGATTTGTTCTGCTTGATCCAAGAGGAAAACAAAACCAGTAAATCCCTCACTGGGCAGCACTGCTGCAGCTCTGGTGACAAACACACAGGCCTCACACATCACTCTGCTTTCTAGAAAGCTGCCTTGGCACCCCTTGGCACCGTGGCGTGCCCCGAATGACAAACTGGGGGTAGCAAAGCTCCCGTGAGCGGGGCTGTGGCTGCTGCACCCTCAGCTCAGGGGGCAAAAATCCTCCCTGAACACCCCACACTCGAGGCCGTGTGACCCACGAGCCACCTCTGAATTATTTAGCCTATAAAACTACATCTGTTTTGCCATGCAGATTGTGAATTAATGAAAGCTCAGCTGAAAGGCTACTTTCTTGGGGCGAGAGGAAGGAGAAAGCTTCCAGAAGCCTTCCTATTATAGAAGCAATAGAGCTGGTTCCAAATATAGTAGATCAGCACTCCCAGAGCTCTGGAGACGTCGTGCCCTGGTTTTGTGAGGCTGAGGTCTCGCTGGATTGCTCCTGCACATGCAAAGATGGGTAAGAAGGACTGCAAGATGCAGAATTGACGTGAAAAGGGAGTTTCAGGACAAACACCAGAGGCAGAAACCCAGACTGCCTCTATGAGAGATCAGCCTGAACACCAGGGGAGAGCCAGCCTGGCCCACTTTAGAGAAAGTCAGACAAAACCAGCAAGAATAATCCTGTATTTTTCATGAACACGACATAAACTTACTAAAAAAGATCCTGATTATTATTATTATTACAACCCTGACGCGGCAGATTAGGATTGCCAACAATCATTTCATCACCCTGTTTTGCTGTGGTAGCTGGAGAGGTGCACTTGACTCACTTTGGCACGCAGAGGGTGGATTTGTTTTTGCTGTGACAGCTCATAAAGTGACCATCATGTGCCCTGCCTGACAGAAATTCCTCACCAGTTCACCAGGAACAGTTTGTTAGTGATCCAGCAGCACTGGATAACAACCCATTTTAATTCCTCAAGTTCCCTTCTCCTGTTTCATGGCAGATCTTGGAAGGCAACAGAAATAAACTCAGTTGCAAAACTCTATGTATCTTTGTGTATCTCTGCATGTGTGTACTCCAGCATAGGACTGGCCTTTTGATTGGTAAACAGTAACAAAGTAAAATGTCACCAGGAAACCAAAAATCTCTTAGAGGACACTACATAGGGAAGAAGGCTCCCTGCACCAT
Organism: Cettia cetti; assembly: GCA_013401135.1. Classification (NCBI taxonomy): domain Eukaryota; kingdom Metazoa; phylum Chordata; class Aves; order Passeriformes; family Sylviidae; genus Cettia; species Cettia cetti. The sequence goes on from VZUI01018137.1 coordinate 63,691, forward strand.
GGCACAAAATGCACAGGAATAATTAATTGCTCCTACACATCTCTCCATGGGGTATGAAATGGCTTCTAAAATAGCAGAAGTGGCTTACAGAATCTAAAGTACAGCTGACTTCTAAATATCCAGCAAATAAATAAAAATCTAAGGTTCCTCCTTTAGAACTCTGCTAACAAGGATAACCACAGAGCAGGCGACTCAACGTTAAGCACTAATTTCATCAGCTTTAAAACTCAATTTGCTGAATGAAATATGGCTTTAACAGGTTTCTATGGCTCTAACTGGTTTGGACAAGCCCTTGGGTTACCAATTCTCCTTTCTGAGATCACCCCATATTCCCTGATCACAGGTCCAGACCTACACAGTTTAGCAGAATAAGGAGTAATTCATTTTTATCTCCTTCTGTGGAATCTTAGCCTTTAACCAAAAAAGGGTACATTTCTCTGTCCTATACCACTATGGATACCTTTTCAACAGAGACAGAGGCAAAAAAGGACCTCAAAAAACACTCCCCAAAAAAGTCCAAGCAAACCAAACCCACACAGACACAACAGTTTTGTCCACATGGATTCATTCTGCCAGTCCACTGCAGGGCTGAGAGGTTACAATATCCATTAGGTATCTCTAAAGTGTCCAGATTTTTCATAAAGGTCTCCAAATCCAAACTCTCAAACCTCACTCAGCAGCACAAACACTAGATTAAATATAACAGTACCAAAAAAAAAGAGTCTTAGAAGTAACTGTGCCATTACTTGCAAATATTTGGATAGGCTGGATAAGGCCTTAAGCAACCTGGTCTAGAGGGAGAAGTTCCTGCATATGGCAGGAGGATGGGATGAAGTTATCTTTAAGGTCCCTTCCAACCCCTTAACATTCTATGATTCCATGATTTTTGTCATTCAAATGCCCAAGTTTTTTCTATCATATTCCTGAATCCACTCTATTTTCACATAAGAACATTTTCAGCTATTTTTAGTATCAATGTCCCATGAACTGTGAGAAAATCTTAAATCTTTTCATATTTTTGTTTAAAGTAAGCCACTGCTGGTGCCCCAATGTCACACTTTCACAGAGAACTATCTTCCACCTTGCAAGGACAATGCAAAAATGCTGAACTCAGAAACCTTCAAATTTATGGGTCAGCAGTTTACAAAAAAGTCTGCTCTGCACTTAGGGAAAGAGCTATCCAAGTATACCCAACTTCAGGACAGATTTCATGCAGAAAGAAGTTCAAACTATTTTTCACAGCACATTTTGGAACAAAGTGCCTCATTACATCTGCAAGCTTCCACCAGAACAGATTCCTTAGGAACATCTAAAAACAACCCACCCACCCACAAACAAACAAGACACACCACCACCCACACCCTCTGAACAAGCTTTGGATTCACTGGGCTTTCCAGCTGTGTCTCATAAAATAAAACAAAGCTCCTAAAGAACAGGTTACAATCTAAGAGAAAAAAAAAATAAATTAAAAAATCACTAATTAGTGTCAGGTTCTAACAGAGCTTCTACAGCTCCTCATGTCCCACCACAGGACATGGCTGAGCCCATCACTGAACCAACAGCTACCATTGAGGAAACACTGAAGAAAGGGTGAAAAACACCTGACAAGAGACAGTGAGGAAAAAAAACCCACCAAGGCCAGGGAAGGATAAGGGGTGCTCCATGGCAGAGCAGGTAATGCCCCACAGTGAAACTGGAGAGAGATGTTGGCTTCATGCTTGTTTCTTACTATTATTTTACTATTCTAGCCATCAGTAAGTGATGATTTTTTGTTTTGTCCACAACAGTAATGAGTAACCTCATGAACTTTATCTTGACCTTTAAGTTCTCTTGGCAGTCCTTCCCTGACATCTCAGATTCCAGTTCCTGGCAGGCAACAACCTCCTCTGGACTCATCAGGTGGGCAGATGGATGTGTCTGTCCCCTGCAGCAGGGACTCACCCACCACAGTCACTCACAGCTTATTATTAATGTCAAGTCTTCAGGAATATTCCTCCTTGTGTGGAGAGTGACCACTTGCCAGTCTCCCTCTTTTATTCACTTCTGACTTCTGGTGGTGCAGACCCCACTGGGCCCCCTGATGAAGAGAGGAATTCAGACTTCTGAGCTCTCTGAAAACATCCTATTTCACAGAACCCTTAAAGGTTCAGGTGGGAGGGGACCTCAAAGTCCATCCAATTTCAACCCCTGGTCAAGGGCAGGGACACCTTCCACTATTCCAGGGAGCTCCAAGCCCCATCCAACCTGGCCTTGGACACTTCCAAAGATGGGGCAGCCACAGCTTCTCTGGGCAGCCTGTGGGGGGAGAATCACATCCCTTGTGGTGCTGCCCTCTCCTGTTTTGAAGCAGCCCAGGACTCAAGGATCCCTCTGGACTGTGAGCACACGTGGCTGCTGCCTCACAGCCCTCTCTTCATCCACCTGAACTCCCAAGCCCTCCTCTGCAGGGCTGTCCTCAATGACTTCTTGTCCCAGTCTGTACTCACACCTGGGACTGTCCTGACCCAGGAGCAGCACCTTGCAACTGGACTTACTGAACTTGATGAGGTTTCTCACTCCCATGAAGGCCACACAACCTTCTGAAGTTCTTGTACAACTGGGCCTGGTGACACAGCTCCGCTGAGGTCACACCTTCTGCAGAGGTGACTCTCAGCCCCAGTTTCCTGGACAGGGAGCAGCCACTCTTTACAACCAGAGGCCTCCAGAGCTCTGTTGCCACCAGGTCTCTTTGGGAGGGACCCTCTGACATCATTGGGGCTGCCAGGAATGAGCATCTCTCCTACAGTTCCAGGCCTGCAGCATGAAGTCATGCAAGGAAAGGGAAAGAAACAGGACACCAGGGTGTCACAGCCAGCAACACAAAGCTGGAATCTTCACCAGTGACAGGAGGAACAGCACAGCAAGGCAGACGAGACTCACAACAGCACTTGGCACAACACAGATCCAATCAGACCCCTCAACATCCATCAGCCAGAACCAGGCACCTGCAGAGCTCATCCAAGCACAGAGAGCAGCAGGAGCACAACAGGGAGGGAACAGGGCATTGGTGAGCAGAGCTGGGCTCACAAAACGCAGCTGAACGATCCCAAAGCAGCATCAGGGGATTTCCCACCCTGAACTGCTCTGCAGCTTGTAAAAAAAGCACAGAATTCGTTTAAAGGGACCAGAAAGGACATTGAACACCCAAAGCACAGACATGTGACAGGGCCAAAGAGCTCAAGATGAAGACAGGAGGCAGCCAAGAGGACACACTACAAACCCTGCCCAGACAAAATATCACCTGGGTTTATAGAAATTCTCAAGAGAAAGTTATACACAAAACATCTGCTGGACCAACCCAGCTTCAGATAAATTCAGGGGTTTTGGCTGGTAAACTGCAGTAGAGACCAACATTAAATACAGTATCTTATTGCATGAATGTTTCAAAGGACTGTTTAAAATCTGAGCTGATCTGGAAACCTACCAATTCCACAGATCTTTAATCTTTTCTTAGCTTTATTTTGAAAGATTTTTTTTCCCCATTAATAACTCAAGAATTATTGAAGTAAAAAATAGTTTGATATTTTCAGAGCTTTGCAGTCAATACACCTAGCAACTGACACAATTAAAATTTCAGAAATCCTAAGCATAGCACAAATTCCACTGTAATTCATTCTTAAGGAATAAAGAAAGGCCCCAAAATAGCATTAAAATTTCAGTAAGAGACAACTTCTGCACGCTTCTGAACTATGACAAATTCTCCCTTCTGCTTCTGCCTTTCCCTTTTCACATTTCCTTCACAAAATTCAGTGGCACAGACCTATAAGAGGACACCAGAAATAATCCTGGTGCAATTCTTTCCATGTTAATAACCATTTTGGAAGTATGAACTTTTCTAAAATCCACTGAAAACATCAGATTCAGGTTTGTTTTACAAGACTTGAAGCTTTTTTTAATGGAAAAAACACAAAAACCTTAAAATCCTAGAATGGTTTGGGCTGGAAGGGACCTTAATTATCGCCTTGTTCTAATACCCTGCCATGGGCAGGGACACCTCCCACCATCCCAGGCTGCTCCAAGCCCCATCCAACCTGGCCTTGGACACTTCCAGGGATCCAGGGGCAGCCACAGCTTCTCTGGGCAACCTGTGCCAGGGCCTCCCCACCCTCACAGAGAAGAGCTTCTTCCCAATATCTAATCTAATAAATCTCTCCTTTTTTTAGAACTCTTCCCCTTTGTCCCATCCCTATCTGCTTGCCTAAAGTCACACTCCCTCTTTTTCCCAAGTCCCCTTAGGCACTGGAAGGGGCTCCAAGGTCTCCCCAGAGCCTTCTCTTCTCCAGGTGAACACTCCCAGCCTGGCTCCAGAGCAGAGGTGCTCCAGTCCTCAGAGCATCTTTGTGGTCTCCTCTCGACCCTCTCTAACAGGTCCAAAAAACAGCTTTATAATCGAAAGAGAAAAGGAAAAAAATACCTGCATTGCTCTCTAACCCAATATTCCCACTGCTCCCTCCAGCACAAACAGTATTTTCTTCTCAGTTTCCCCCTCTTGGACAAGATGAAGAAAATATGAATAAACCCCACCAAATCACTAAGAAGTGAAGCAGAAAATAAGGAGCCCACAAGTGTTATTTAGAAGGGATGGTTTAAGTGAGCCAACTTTGGAGCTGAGGACTGTGACCCTGCTGTGGAAATCCTCAGCATTTTACAAACCCAATGTCCCACTCCAGAACTCCCACTCACCACCCTGGCTTTCAACAACCAATTCTCTCCCAAAAACCAGCCCCAAACACCGAATTACCAAAGCAATCACCAACCTTGAGCCCTCACCATTTGACATCTCTCACCAATTCTCTACGAGCTTGCAGGAAATAATTTCAAACAGCTCCCTCAAGAAAATAAGTTTCAAGCCTTAGTTTTTTCCATCCTGAGCCATCCCTGCACTATTTCATAGCTCTGATAATTATACCACTGACTAAACTTCCAACTGGGAATAACTGTTTTTATCATCACTATTAAAAACAGTCCCTCACACTGTTAGGAATCTGGAAATTCACTGGAGCTGCAGCCCACCCTTCGGCCTCTCAAAACACTACAGAGCAATGAAGGTATGTGCTGAAACCAGAGGATCCCTGTGCTGAACAACTCCTGTAATTTCTGGGTAACTGCAACTGCTTCCTAACCAACCATGGAGGCTTGGTTATTGATTTTAGAGGGGCAAGTGGCACCAGAGCTCTCAAAGTCAAAGTTTTCCATACTGGATTGGGAAAGTTTAGTTACTTTTAGAAATGCAGCAGTGACATGCATGCTAAAAAGCTCCTCACATTCACCTAGTTTTGTAGGTTTTATGCTTTTTTTAAAAATTAAAGTAAAAAGATCATCTGCAGTTTTCCTTTTCTAAAAGCACATTATCTTGGTTTTCACACCTGGGCCAGAAGAGTGACTGACAGCTCTCACAGAAGCAGCAAGATGCAGAAAAACAAGAGTTGAAAGAAAAGTGGATTTAAAAAACAGCTTTTAATTATCTGAAGGTATGGTTGCCAAGCAGACAGCAAAGAGGCACTGCATCACTTACAGATGGGAAAATTCCCCCAGGTTGATTTGACAGCCAATTACAGTGGATTAACCTATTAGGAAGAGCAAAATAGATTTTTTTTTTGTGGATGCAAGTTTCAACAGCTTGAAAAATCATTGCCACTGGTACTTTGATACACAGGATCAGCAATCTGTTTTATCACACTTCAAGTCATCACCATCCATAAACACACCCTAGAAAAAAAACCTCACCCTCTCTTTTAATGCATCTTCTGTCATTATTTCCTTCTCAGGGAATGGCATCTCTCTTGGCTCCTCACTTGAGGTATCACTTCATATATCATTACTTCTTTTACTGTTGTTAAAGAGAAGCATTGAACACCTTCAAGCTGTTTTACACACACCTTTGCACACACATATATTATTTTATCTGCCAGGTGCCACTGTAAAAGGCATTTGTCAAACAGAAAAAGCACCAAAGCACTGATTTTCAGCTTTCCAGGATCCCTCTGCTAAATCCTGGGTGTGCCTACTTTTGTTTGGTATCAAGTTCCTCCTGCTGGCTCCGCTGCAAGAGCAAACTACAGGGATAGTTAAGTTTTTCCCCACTACCAAAAACATCTGTTCCTTTTCTGAGTTCTCCAGACTTCCTTCCCCTTGACCATATCACAAAGCCTCTCTTTTCAGCAAAGCTGCCTTCTTGATAGTCCATCACCATTATCTTCTTGTTCTCTGCAGAGCAGTTTGAATCACTGGGTCCTGCAGAGCTTCCAGTCCTTTCAGCTCAAGGCCAGGATCTGAATTCAAGCATCCTGATTTACAGAGAGGGTTGTTAGACTCCTTCCCTGACTCTTTTTTAACACTCCACAGTTTCCTGTCCTGGGAGGCAAGCAAACTGCTCCAAAAATGCCCGTTTCTGTTAAATATCCTCAATTCCTGTGACACTGAGCATTTAAAACAATTTCGTTACTTCCAAATCTCGCACTACAACAGCTTTTATCCCACAAAGTGCAGAGATGAGCAAAAATTCCTTGAGCACCAAGGAGTGTGAGTTGGTTATTTGCTGCATCTCACAGCATTTCTAGTTAACATTCAGGCTTGGCACGACCCACCATCCGCTCGAGCACACAGCACAATGTCACCCCTCAAAAACTCACTGTTCAACCTAAAGGCACTTTTAAAAAAAAAAAAAAATATTAAAATTTATTTTTAAGGGTGCATCAGCTGCTCACTGAAAGTGGGAATGCTTCATTTAGCACACACACACTTGTTAAACTGCTCACAGCATGCAAATAAAACACGGCATTGTGCAAAAGTCATTCAGGCTCCCCATCCGTAGATATGAGCAGTGGAACTGCAGCCAGGAAAGAGAAACTTGGAACAACGTGCAAATATCTCAGTCCCTTATTCCCAGTCTTCCCATCCCAGGCTAAAGCCCACAGCCCTGTCATGCTGAGGGGTGACCATGTTTGAGAAGCACTGCCCTGTGCAACGGGTGGGAAAACGCCCATTATCTGTCTTGCCCCTGGACTGCAGCCTTTTATTTGTAGTTATTACTGCAAACTGCCTTTTTTTCCAGACAATGCTTGTGTTATTAGAGGTACCTTCATGCCGTGCCAAAGCACATACACACAGCAATTCAGAACAATCAGCCTTGTTTTCATGGGAGCAAAGGTTGCAGCCAAATGAAATGGGTGGAGATCACATTAAACAATCTTGGAATCTGCTAATAGGATATAGGAAAATGTGACCATAATGCAGATGCGGAGTTCCCCTTTCACCTTCCAATGTTAGGGATAAAATAAAAGCTTTGGAAAACCAATAAACTGTTTGAACAACATTAAGAGAGTCAAAGTGTTCCCAGGGTGCATACAAGACCACTGTGAGGGTCTTCAAAATTAAAACAAAGCAGTGCCCTTTCAAAGCTCTGAAACCAGAGAGCATTTCCCCACCCCAGAAACAATGATCTCTTCTACCACCTGTTTTAAAGATATAGGAAACCTGCAAGTCATCTGCTTCTCCATGGTGAAGAGAAGCTCATCAAGACAATTGCTCCTGTCTCAGAGACAGAATCAGCCCCTCCTCTAAGCGAGGAATTTTCACACTGAGGCATCTTGGCTGGTCAGCTGTAACCTGCATTCCCCTTGTTTGCTTTTGAGATGTGCATTAGTCAGCTTTCTCCTCCACAAATCTGATTGTGCCTCTGCATGATCGTGCACTGAAGTCATGTCCTTGAGCGTGTGACATCAGTCTGTTGCCATGGCAATGCACAGGGCAGTCCAAAATTCAGTATTATGGCATCACTGCGGGATCAGACAGCAGAACAAGCCAACGCCTGAGAGCTGGTTAATGCAGCACCAACAGCCAAGACATTTCAATCTAAATGTTAAAGTGTAACTGCACTTCATCACAATCTTCTTCATAAATATGCCTAGGAGCCTCAAGAAAGACAATCCAGAAGGTCACTGAATTGAAGAAACAGGCAAAGCATCATGCATCACTAAAAAGAAGGGCAATATGTTTCCAAGGATGGCCACCAAGTATGAAGAAAGCTTAGTTCAGCTCTCTGAATAGAAACCACCATCTGTTCCTAAGGCAACACCAGAGCTGCCTGAAGACACCATCCACAGAGAAACAGGGATGGCCCCCCTCAGCATCCCAAACCAAGTGTTAGGTTGCACCCAGTTTTTCTGGAAATCAGACTGGAGGATCACAGCACTGTCAGCTCTTTCAAAGGGACAGCATTACCTAAAACAGAGCTCTTCAATTTCGAACTTTGAAGCAAAGATCAGCACATCATTAACCCAAACTGTAACAAAGCCATGTAGTTTTAAAAAAGGGTGGTACCTTCCAAGAGTTGTTATTCCATGTAGGGTTAGACATTACAGTTCTGTAGGTTCCTTGCACACTCACGAGAATGGCATTTCTGAAGAGCAAAAGGGAAGGAAAAAGGAAATTAGTGACACAGTAACGGTGTTAACAACCACTACCCAGCTCCTAAAATCCGAAATTTCCGGTTTGCCCAGAGCATAGGGCACATGGGAACAACAACCCATGCATTGCTGACGTGGAGAACCACCAATTCAAGGTCTTCAGTGCTGACTGATTGAGTACACCCCAAAAACAGCTCAGCAAAATTACCAGTGGCTGGGCAGAAGCCGATTTGGCACCATGAGAGCCCAGGGAGTACAGATAGCAGAGAGGAGGGACCACAAAGCCCCCAGAAGCCACAGCGGACGCCTTTCTTTACCTGTTCCTCTATTCCCATCAAGCACACGTGTTTTGGGGTCTGGGGGTGGATTCCCAGTGGCTGCTCTGCCACCCAAATTCCTCAAGCCCGTGGAGTGCCACTGCTGTTGTACGTCAGTTTCCCCGTCAGCCAGCCCCTCCCCGCAGGCTTGGCTGGTTTCATTCCGCCTCCTTCCGCTTTCCCTTATTAATCCACACGTCTCCAATAGCTCAGTCAACACTTCCCTCTGCAGAGCTGACCTCCAGCCTTGCCATAACCCCAGACGCACCCACAGTTTCTCAAGGCTGCCATGGATGAGGCACGTTTCATGTTCTGCACACGGATGTCGCCCTCACCCACTCCTAACCCCTCCACCCATGGCCCCGGCTGTAATTACCCCAGCCCTCGTTATCTAACACCCAACACAAGCCTTGGGGCTGGGATCAACTGTTTGTTTGGCTCTGCAGTGTCACACACCCCAGTGGTGTTGTATAAATAAATTCCACAACCTGTTTGAGCCTGAGCTTGCTGGAGATGTGAATGATCCCAGTTTCCAAGTGACTGCTGCAAATGCCTTCGCTCACTCCCTGCTCGCTGACGCAATTGGCCACCAAGGCAGCTCCAGGGCCAAACACCAGGCAGCCAACTGCTCCCATGGAGCACCACTGCACAGAGAACAACTTCAATCCCTCCACTTTTCAACAGAAATTGCAGGTTATTAAGGGATGAGACAGGTAGAAGCACACAGCTCTAAGAAATGTGCCTCTGCCTGTCACCTGAAGGACAAGTTCCACGTGCCAGTGTCACCTCCCAGCCACCAAAGCAGCCAGGTTTGGCCACAACCCCTAACACTCAGCAGGTTACTCAGTCACAAGTCTGAAGTACCAGGGAGGATGAGATTCTGGAAGCAACTTTGAGCCAAATGGATTTCAGAGTAAAATAAAGCCAGCAGGCTTCATCTCCATGGAGCTCCTGCAACACAACATAGGCTTAGCAAGTCACTCAGGGCAGAGGTCTTTCTTATTAAGTACCTAGTAAATTCAGATTAAAGTCAGACAGCTTTTCCCCCTCCCTCATATAAAAATCAGATGCTATCCAGCCCTGAGGAATCAATCCAGCCTCTGCAAGAAGAAAAACCTGCTCACAGCTATATGACACCACACAAAATCCATAGGATTGTGGCCCTTCAGGTACTCATTAAAAACTTTTTCCCTAGAAAAGTCTCCAGTAACAATTTGCCTTCAATTCATTTTCTGCAGTGAAGATGGATGGTAACTAAGTACTGGATATGGAAGCACGTGAGAACTCCCAGTGCAGCCATCCCAGGTCATAAACACACCAGTGTAATCCCATGGACATTCATCAAGTACCCACCTGCTCCCATGTGCTGATTCCAACATCAGAGGGGCCATCAAAGCCCTGAGCCAAACACCAGGAAGACAGGAAGGAAGCACCAAGGCACTCTAGGACCATTAAAAGGCAAACAGAAGCCAGAGAAGAGCCAAGGCTGGGTGTAGGTGATGGTGTTTACAGGAGGAGGAACTTTGTCAACTCATAGGAAGGAGCTGTGCTTTGCTGATGTTTCCTCACTACCCAGCTGAACCTCTTGTCCATAGGTGAGTCCCTTTCCACCTGGATTTACCCTCAGAGCAGCTTGGCCAGCATGAAAGATATCACAGGCCATTTTTTGGCTTCTTTTCCCAACAAAGTCAAGGCACCCAACCTCTTAAAAAGGCAGCGTGGCACCTGTGCTCCCACATGAGGCTTCACATCCTAAAACCTTCTCCTAAACCACCCATGAGCAAAGAGCACTGTGAGCCAACAGCCCCAGCAGGTGGGGCTGAGGCAGCCCTGCCAGGCTACACTCCAGGCTTGAACCTCATTTTTATTCAGGCAATCCAACCTGCCAGCCTCCTGTCCCTGCAATATCAGTGGCTAGAAAAGCATTCAGGAGTCTGATCAGCTACAAACTCTCAGGAAAAATGTATTTTCTCTCAAGACAAATAAATACCTCTTTTAAAAAAAGAACATCTCACTAAGTAAGTCACACTGTTCCTATCAAAGGATGGATCCACTACAGTACACAATGCACAGGTTGGTTTGCAAAGCATGCTTAGACTTTTCCCTCTGAAAGCCACCTTAAAAATGTACAAGTTAATTAAGGGGGTCTTGTACTCTTTAATCCATCCAAATTCACACCACTTCACCTTATTTATTTCCAGAGCTTAATGCTGCAGCTGGATCTACACAATCAACCCTTATCAGTCAAGTTACAACCAATATAACCAAGCCTGAACTTACAAAACTATGAACTTTTACAAAGCAGATTACATTTTCTTTCCCAAAACACTTAACCTGCTAACAAATACCTGCCTTAGTGCATTTCCATCCTCCCATTGTCCTGGAGTGAGTTAGCAGGCTTGCAGCAAAACACAGGGAGAGCCAAGCACACTCTGCCTCCTGGCCAAGCAGAGCCTGCAAGAACAGACCCCCTTAGGGGCAGCGACAGTTGAGGTCAATTTAATGGGAAAACAAACTACTTTTCCATTCAAGTGCAAAGCAGAGACAAAGAATTTTATGTGGCTCAGATTGCACAGTCAGCTGTCTTTTTAGGAACGGATCAGATTTAATGGTTCTGTGGCAGTCCAGAAAAAAAATGAGCCTGAAGAGAGTTTAAGGTTTGGCCAGCACTGTGCAAAGTCCAGGCACTTGTCTGGGGTGCTCTTGTGGCCTTAAATTGGTACCTTAAAGTCATCATCATCAACAGCAGTTCCAGGTATTTTATGAGACCCTGGCAAAGGTTGTCCAGAGCCTGGAAGTGTCCAAAGCCAGGCTGGACAGGGCTTGGAGCAACCTGGGACAGTGGAAAGTGTCCCTGCCCCCGGGAGGGGGTTGGAATGAGAGGGGCTTGAAGGTCCCTCCCAACCTACACATTCTGGGATTTTATGATTTCCCAGGGTTCAGCCTGGAGCACAAACTCACTTTTACCCCATTTCAAAGAAAGGCAAAATCTCTCTCCCAAGCTCTGCCTGATAATTCTCTTTTGCATCACATGGGTTGCATTTAACACCATTTCTACACCAGAGAACCAAAATGAGGCAACGCTTCAACGTGACCACCCTCACCACAGGGACTTGTATTCTGAAGCAGCAGAGATGTGCTCAGGCTCTTTCATTTGACTGTTTCAGGGCCTAAAGCAGACAGAGAAGCTAATTAACATGTACTGCTATGGAAAGGAATATAATCCAAACCTTCACTGGTTTATATCTAAACCCTCTGAGACATCTAACGTCAAAGCTAAACAGATCTTCACCTGGCAAACATTTGGAGAGCCTTCAATTGAAGCTTCCAGGTAAGGGAATGTGGTATTTTAGGATATTTTTGCTCCATACACTGGGGACATACCTCTAACACAAAGCCCAGAGAATCATCATGACAGCTGCAAAAACAACTTTGTCCTGGCTAACATTCATATAACGAAATTACAGTTTCACTCCAGGGAAAAAGGAAAAAGCACTTAAGTTTTGTTTAGATTGAAGTGCTGTGAGCCACGCCACTTATCTGCTATCAGAGCAGATTGCAGGGCTGCTCCAATGATTATTCTGTAATGAAGTAACTGGAATTGGAAGGTATGCAATTAGTCCTATCTCCTCCTCCTCTGCCACCCCCCTATCAAGAAGAAAACCAGCACAGACGTTATCACCTCTCCCTGGAGCTCTGCTACCCTCATCACTTAAAATACCCACAAAGCAAAGTAGGGCTGTCACTTACAAGCTGCTAACAAGCCTGGCTTGGCCCTGACTGGCAGCAAAGGTGATATTCTCAGCATCTCCCCAGGAGAAAGTTAAAAGGGTTACCTAATGGGAAGCTTTCTCAGGTACCCACACACACATATATATTAAGCTTAACATGCCTGCATTTAGCTATTTTAGTAAAAGTAAACCATTTTTGAGAGGGGAGGGGAAAAAAAAAAGCACTGCTGTTCCTAGTAGCTTTAGGTTAAAGCATCTCTCACTAATCCTCCTGGGCATGCCCACTGGGAAGGGAATATATTAAACTCAGGATACAGGTATCACTTGCTGGCACTCTGGGTAGTTTTACTGACTCCAGCCTGGCTCATTTTACCTGGGTTCTTCTACCCTTCCTTCCCCTAAAGAGCTGTGCTTTATGTCTGTAAAGTGGTATATGCAGTTTTCCCATAACTGCAGCTAAGAGATGGAAGATGCAAAAAGGGCCCAGACAGCCCACAGCCAAATGGGAACTCAGTGAATCCCTGATCCCAAACTGCAATTCTGATAAAATACAATCTGACATTTATTCAGGCTCAAAAGCTCACTCATCTCTTCCCCTCCACCCCAGTGATACCCGTTGGTCTAATTAAAGGCTTCTCTCAGCAGCCTCTGCATTATGTGCATTCCAGTAAAGTCTCTCTATCTGTGACCCAAGGAACACAGGGGAGAGCTAGAAGATAGGGGGTATTCCTCAAATCCTTAAAAGAAAATAAAAATAAAAATATTAAAGTAACCTTACAACCACCATTAAAGCAACACCAACAAACTTGCTCGGTATAGGTCCACTAGAGATGCAACAATTTTCACTCTGTTTTCACTTGTTCCTCAACAATTTCTTTCCTAAGTTCTTCCAAAGTTCTTTAAAACATTTTCCCAAAGAAAATGGGCCATCCCTGCAGGATGCACTGATGCCTTCACTTTGTTGGATTCAGTCAGGTCAGGGATGAAGCCATATTAACCTCACAAAATCCATACACCACCCTTTCCTCACTCCATACATCTTCTGATCCAAAAGAGCTAAAAAAACCCCTTTTAAGGCAAGAAGAGTGTGCAGAACGCTGCAGAGACATTTGCTACAAAGGTATGTAAACTACTGCTCTTTATCCTACAATTTACCCCATGGCCTCCAGCTGACACATCAGCTGACACCATCTTAACAACCTAGTAAGTAGCTAAAGCTGAACAAAGCAATCATTAGGAAAACTGGTTTAGTCCACTGCTGGTGGCATCCCATGTCCTCTCCATGGAGGAAGCATGACTCAGACCGCTCTGGGCTCCCATCCACAGCACAGGCTGCAAAGCTGCGTTAAAAAGAGAATTCCCAGTAACTTCTACCAAAGTCACGTCTCCAGCTCCTTCTGCTCAGAGACCAATTGGAGGCGAGTTGTTTTATATTTTAATATGACTACATCTGCAGTCCTACTGCATCTAAAAAAATCCATGAGCACTTTAAGAGAAATACAGGAACTTTTTTTTTTTCCTTTAACACCATGGAAGATGGATTCATTGCTATCAGTAATCCTCCCACAGCCCCAGTTTCAGAAGCGGCAGCAGATTCACAGAGATTTCAGCCTCAAAAACAAGCACTCTTTGCATCACTTCATTCATCTGTTTATTAAGATAAAGCTACCTCATTAAAAAAACAACAACAACAAAAAAAAAAACCCAATGGTAGAGTGTCATCCTTCTTTAGAGAGGGAATTAAGTAAAAAAACCACAAGGAACTAACAGTCTGTTCCACACCTACTAATGGTTACACTGAGGTGTATAAACTCATTTTCAGGCAGCAAGATTGAAGGAATTTTGGTTTTTTTAGAGTTCCCTTACCAAGTGCCTGACATTTGCCTCAAGGTACCGTGTCTTGCATGCCCCCAGTGTCCAGCAGTGGATCCTCCTCTCCCCAACACCAGGACACTGTGCAGGAGGTCAGGAAGGGAAACGAACAGGAAAAATCACAGGAGACCTCATGGCAAAGCAAGAGCTTCCCTTCAGCAGGAGAAGAAGGGGCAGTTCTGCATGTACATTGACAGGGAATTTGTACATTTACAGGGAACTTGTCTCAACCTCAGCAGCCAGGGTGGAAGAAGCACAGAAGCTCTGAAGACAAAAACATCAAGAAGCACAACACAAGAGCCAAGACTTCAAGATGGAAAGGATTCTTAGACTTTGCAATAAAGGTGAAGCTCAGAACAAAGACCTCAAGGAAGAGTTTCACAAATGAAGAGAGAACTGGGGTGCTCTGCAAGCACATGAACACAATCCACAACCCAACACCAGCCACTAGCACTGATACACAAGTCCTGCTTGAAGCCAGGGTCCAAACTCTTTTTTTAAACTATAGCCTCCAGTATAACACAACTCAGAAAGCCAGACCACAGGCACAAGCCATGAGCTTGTCTTTGAAGTTCAGATACACCAGAAAATTACTTCACCTCCCTAGATGCAGAGGGGATAGTGCTGCCTTTGATGCAACAAGACATTTTGGTCTTAAACTGCCCAAGGACTTCAAATTGCTCTCTGGGCTGCAGCGTGGCAACACCCAAGCCTACACATACACACGAACATAATTATGCCTGGTCTAGACTTGGGGGGAGGGGAAAAAAAAAGAAAAAGTATTTTCAGTGATGTTAGCACGCAAAGAAAATAATAGCACATACAAAGAAACCTCTAGGGTGACTTATGAAGAAGATTTTATGCTTGGCTTTCTGCCAATTAGAGAGGAATTAGTCTGGCAATATAACCCCGTTCATCCCGAGGAAGAAACTGCATTTTAAAGTGGTCAATGGAGCAGGAGGGATGCGGGAAGAGGGACAAAGAGTCGGGACTGCAACTGCACAGAGCAACATAGGAAGTTACTGATGGTACTGAGACAAAAAGTGGGTACAAATAATTCATATTTTAAAATTAATCCAGTCTATTGCCTCCAAAAGAAAATCAGCATGTAACAGCTGACTCCAAATGACAGCATTCCAATAAAGCAGACAGTATTTTTTGCTATAAAATTCCAACTGCTTCAATATTTTACAGATTATCTGCCTCCACTGACTGCCAACCAGCAAAAGGTGGAGGTCACAAAAACAAAAGCAAACCAAGTGGAAAAGGCATGGCTAGACACCTTGGGAAGCTGAAAATGTGTGAAAATACAACCTTTGAGTAGAAAGAACATTCAGCAGCTATCTGCAATGATGAATTTACATCCAAGCCCTTTGGAGCTTAAAAATTCACATCATAAGACCAGCTCTTACCAGAATAAGGACCAGACTTGACATGCCCCAGTTTCCCTAAGGTTACTTTTGGAAATTCATCCACTCTTAAGATATTTTAAGTGTTCTGATCACACTGCAGAAGAGGACCCAAAACATACCTCTGAATTTTACTTTTCTAGATTTTTTTTTTTACATGAACTTTAACACTTTTTTATCTGAATGACAGAAGGAATTCTGTGTCACATTGCAGGTTGAAAGTTACTGGAAATGGCAGCAAGCTGCTGTTGCTTATATAAAGTCATTGCAAGGAAAAGAAAAAAAAGCTACTGAAGCTTTCAAAACCAAACCCTGTACAACACCAAAACCACAAAACGAACCAGAAGTAGCTTAGGAGTTGCTAGGGATGTTTAAAGTTAATAAAAATTCTAAATTAAATGGCTGCCGCTTAGGTTTGCCAAAAAATTATGCAAATTTCCAAAGTTCATACATAGTAATTAGCACAGCAAAAAGCAGGTCCCAAATAAGTGATGAAGTTAGCCTCGCTCTTATTTCTCCAGCAGATGGAATTAGCTATGTGTGAAGCTAATTTTTTGCAATTGAAGATTAAACATATTATCCTGAATATCAATTCTGCAAGTACAGCACATTGGATGTGTGCATTCATGGAAGCAGGAATATGCAAAAGCCAGCCTGAATCCTTCTCTCCCATCATTCTGAACAGGACACTGAAGAGGCTGGGGGAGGGTTGACATATTTAAGGTTTCATTTTTCAAACTGATTGCTGACAACTTGGTTGAGACAAGTTCTCTCAAAGTACATTTAGAGTTAATAGTCCAAACAGGTTTTTCCAAAGAAATACGTCTGCCTTGACTAAAAATAAATCCTCTTGATGTGCTAATTGACAGATCACAAAAAGTCACCCAAACTGCAAGTCTAAACAACATGTGTCAACAAAGGCTCCTGGGTTTGCCCATTACCTCTCCAAAAGCTGGTTCAAAGGAGTGTCCATCATACACTGTGTGATACAAATTCACCTTCTCCATTCCTATTATGGATTTGCCCCTAACTTCACACTCAAAAAGACACAACCTTCCCCTCAGTCCTGCAGCTCTCCAGCAAGGGTTGAACCTCGTGTGTGCCTTTGACCAAAATACTCCACCTGTGTTCCATATTCTCAATTTAATTTCTTGAGCTCTGAAGCCCAGAGCTGCCCCACCACAGCAAGTTCCTTTCAAAGCCACTGAAAAACCCAGCAATTTTTCTCTGTTGTCAGGCTGCATTTTATCTTCCTTAGAACAGCACAAGCCATGAAGGCTCATATCAACGCATCCATCCAGTTTAGGGGGCACCACCCAGGAGCATCTCCCCCTGCAGCAGGAAAGTCTTGAGAAGGTGCAGGGAGGACAACCAAAACCAAGTTACTGCACTGATGATAAAGAGAGTGGATCAGCTTCTTCCTAAACACCAGCTTCCATGCAGAAAACTGGTAAAAGAAGTAAAAACAAACTACAAGTCTCTTCCTACGTGAATATTACTTTCATGCAGCCCAGAAAAGACTTCTACAATCTGTGTGTGTTACAAAAAGAAAGCAAAACTTACATAATTAAAGGAACATAGGGAGGGGAAGGTAAAGTTTAATGTTAATTTCAAAGTCAAGTAAGTGACACCCTGGATTGAATACTATTAACCAAAATTGTGCAAGTTAAAAGTGGATGTACTGAAAGCAGCAGAAACCCTGCCCGCAACAAAATGAGAATTCTCTTACAAAAATACTTCTGTGGCCAAATGAAACACTGAGTTTAAATAAGAAAGCAAGCACTTACACCTATCGTGCTCTCCCCCTCTTCCTTCTCATCTAGGGAGTCTCATTTATTTCAAAGCAATCAAAAGAAAACACTTTGATTTTTTTAAGGCAGAAAAGTTGCAGAAATTACAGCCCTGTCTGGCACGAACAAATAATATTTCTGAAACCAAAAGAAGATCCTCCAAGTTAGGGGAAGGGCAAAAACAGTCCTGAATAACTTACTTTGCACAGTCCAATTCCTGCCAAAACAGTTCTGCAAATCCCATGGTAGTTCACATAATTTTCATTCTTAGAAGAAAGAAAAAAGCTAGATTGAACATTAGCAACATTAATTGTGTGATATGACCTGAATGATGCAAGAACAAGTAGTTAAGTGAACCACAGCATCTGCTGAATTTTTAATCACTAGTTGTTTTGCTGCAAGGCAGAAGAACACTGTATATCAGCTTCCAAGCACTGCATGGAATGGCACATTAGGACAGCAAGATTTTAACTGGCAGGAATTCTGTCTCCCTGTTACCCAAATGCCATCACTTTGCTGTGAACTCCAGACAGAGCAGCTTCTAAAGCAGCATTATTTTTTAATCACACAGGGGAAAAAAAAAAATGCACTATTTTCTGTGCCCCAAGATACCAGCCAGCCATTTCTATTTTTTTTTTTTAAAGCTGACACTTTATTAACAGCCATTTATGTGGCCCTCTGTAGAGTTTTTTCTCCTCTCCCAACAGCTTTAAGCAGTCATGTGGCTGCCCAGCAGCAACTTGCTACCAAAGAGGTGGTTGAACCTGGAATGTGTAGGAAGGTGATCTATGTAAACATTCCTATTAGCCCTGTACTGCAACAGGAGGAGCAGCTGCAACATGTTGGGGCACACCTGAGCTATATTTAATCCATCTCCCTCTGCCACCCATTGCAATGACGCTGCAGACACCCAAATTTGGACAGCCAGGTCATGGTACCACTGGTGCTCATCCTGTACCTGCATCAGACAGTCCTGCTGTGATTTCTCTGTGTTCGACACCCAAAATAGTTAAATAAACCCATCACCATGTTTACAGTGGTAAATACAGCTCCAGTTATGCTCTAGGCATAAAATTGCAACAGCAGGATTAGCAAGTGATACAGCAGATATTCCTCTTCCACAAAAAAAGACAAAAAAAAGAGAAAAGTTATTTGGGGAATAAACACTAAATCCACAACTACAATGTGAATTCCAAATACAAGTCCCACAATTAGAGGCAGAGTATGAACTATGGGCAATTATTCTGTTTCATATTTTAGGAGTGAAAAAAGGACATCTGAAAAAAAAAAGGATAACATCCCTACATTAAAGAAAGACTGTCACACTGACTTTAATAGACTCAAGGTTTAATAAGTTAATAGAATCAAAATAGCTTAGAAAACAAAGCCAGTAAAATATGGTACAAATAAAAATGGAGCAGCCACACATACCAAAGCAGCATTCCTGTGCCCTCCTTCCTGCAGAGCTTACAGAGCTGGGAAGAGGATCTCTAACCCAGAACTTTCACTACACCAGTATTTCCTTCAAAAGTTCATATCTATGGACAGGAACATCCAGTGATAAATCCAATGACCAAATAATCCACAAGAGACAAAAAATCCCAGCAGAAAAGATGCTTCTCAAGCTATATTATCTTTCAAGATAGGTTAAGGAAAACACAGGACTGATCCTAATAGGCTCAACCATCAGGTCCAAGAAAAGCTGCTCTCTTCTCTGAAACCTTCTACCAAACCTGCAACAGGAATATTGAAATATGTCCTTTCTGCTGGGAATAGAACCTCTCTGTGAGGATCATACCCAAATGCTGGTTTGGTTATGCTACAGGGCACCGAGAAGTGAAAATAACACCTGATGATGAAGGTGTTGACACCTGGAACCTCAGGGAGTGCTATTACCCAGGCAGTGTCGTGCATCCACCACACAGTACTCACCTTCACATCACCCAAACCTAAGCTGGCACCTCCACACCCCAAAACCACGGGAGCTGCAGACCAGGCTGTGAACACTGTGATAAACAACTGCAGCACAAGCTTCAAGACGAGCTTCCAAATTTAAGAGACACAGAAAGATGTTTTATAACCTATAAGTCACTCAGCTGCAGCTCAGCACTTAACAAGCCACTCACAACCCTTCACAATCCTTCTCCAAACGGAGAAAAGATTTTTAAAGAGCATTTAGTGCAAGTGAAACATCCCCAGCTTTCTCCTCAGCCTCTGCTTGCTCTCCAATTAAATATGAAAGCGACAACTTAGTCATACTGAGCATGCAGAATGACTTTAAGACAGTGGTATTAAATCAAATCCCACAATTTTTCACACCTATTAAATTGTTACTTTGTCATTAGGAGAGGAGATTTCGATAAGCACGATGCAATTAACAGACAGTGCCTTTGTTACCAGGCTGCTCCTGATGAAGCCCAGGCTCCTTGACATTCCATTTCTTCCCCTCAAAGGCTCTGTGCTACAGCAAATTTATGGGGTTTAGCATGTAAGAGGAGAATTGGGCAGGTTACCTTCAAAATCAGTCAATAAGGCCCTTTCACTCAGGCTGGGGGAAGGCGGGTGGCTGCTGGAAAGCAACACAAGGCGCTCCCTTCCCCCTCCCCTCAGGACCCAAAAATGCTGCGTTCAAAACACTCCCATCCCCTGCAGCAAGGGATTAGCCATTTATTAAAAAGGAATCAAAACACTGTAAAAGGCTTCCAGTTAAGATTTCAATGGAAAAAAAAAAATACCAAACCAACTCAACCAACATTAACACCGGCAGAACCAGAGTTACATTAGGAATTCTTCTGGGCACCGAAGAACAAGCAGCTCAAACACAAGCAGGATGTCGTTTGTCCCAATGATGCTGATCAAATGGCTCAAAAGGAGGTCGGAATTAGATTAATTTTTTTTTTTTTTTACTCAGTCATTTTGCTGCCTCCACACTGAGCAGCAACAGCATTCACAACCTACAGGCATTTAGACTTTGGACTTTTAAGACAACTACCTACCTCCACGCTTGTTTTTTAAGGGGTTTTTTGGCACTTCTCTAGGGGTGACAGACAATTATAATGGCCAATTATGTAAAACCTTTCATCCGAGAAAACACGAAGCACTACGCAAACACTCATTAAGACTCTCGGCTGGAGCCTGCGCCGCACGTTCGCCTGTTCCACAGCTCCCCTGGATATCTCAGCCACCAAAACTGGATGCCGAGCGCTGTGGCACGGCCAGGACAGCGCCCGGCAGGGCAGGGCCAGCCCCTGGAGTACTTACACGGCCTCGCAGGCGGGTTTTACAGCCCGCAACACGCTCCGGGCTGCTGCGGCTGAGCTTTCCAGCCCCATCCGAGCCGGTTAGCTAAAAACAGAGCAGAGACACGCGGCTGCTGGGCGTTGTACGAAGCACCTCGCAGGACGAGCCTTAGACCCACTTGTCCGGCTGATCCAAGCAGATTTTTCCAACTGGGAGCCGCATGGCACAAGTCAATAATCTCGGTTTACTGAAGAAATTAAAAGCTACGCTTATTGTTTCGAGTAAGGCCTTGGAGGAAGTAATTCCGAGAAGAAATCACTTCCACTCTAATTGTACTTTTAACCTTTCCTTAGGTTCTTACGCCATCCCCACGTGAAGGCGTTATTCAAGAATTACCACAATATCTAATAACCATTAAAGCTCTTTCGGATCACTGTTTATGTTTAGCGAGTTCACAACCCCTCCCTTCTGAAAAGCGGCTGATCGATGTATGAACCACGGGGGAAGCCATGCAAAAAAAAAAAAAAAAAAAAACAAAACCATGACGAGGAAATGACCGCCACTCAGGAGATCAAAATTTGGGGGGAAAACACGCGGTTTTGGAGAGGGGGGGCGGGGGGGGTTGCTTTAAAAGAAGGTCCGCGAAAAGTGACCCGCAGGAAGCAGGGGAAGCTCGGTCACCCCGGCCACGCGTTACGCAACCGCGTGGGAGCGGGGATGCTCCGCGCCCCGCACGGTGACCGGGCGGTGCGGGGGACACGGCGCCGCTCCTGGGCTCCCGCTGCCCGGGCCGGGAGAGCCGCGGCAGCGCTGACGGCGGCGCCGGGGAGGGAGCACCGCAAAACCTCCGGGGAGGCCGGGAGCGGGGCGCGGGCGCTGGGGGAGCACCGCGGACAGAATAAAGCGAGAAGGTAAAATAAAGCCAAGCCGAGCGGCGACAGAGCGCGGTGCCCTCGGCGCGGCCCCGTCCCGCGGGCGGCAGCGGCCCCTCGGCGGCCCCGCAGCCGCCATGGCCGGCGGAGCGCGGGCGC